>JAJIBD010035632.1:0-32094 GCA_021461705.1 Cryptotis parvus
CAGATGCTGGGAAACTGCCTCACAACCAGATCAGCCAGGCATAACCGATTCCGAGGCCCAGGTCAGCGCGGCTGCTTGTGGCGCGCCAGTCCATTAAAATAGTGGAAGCAATGTGTCTTTTAATGCACTGCATTCCACGAAAGACAGCAGGAGAAAGTTTGGTGGGAGGGAGGGATAAAGAGGAGAGAAAGGACATACAGAATCCGCCAAGTAGTTAGAGGTGTGGGGAGGGGGTAGGGAGGTGGGGACATTGGTGATGGGAGATGGGTTTGGGTGGAGGATGGGTGTTGGAACACTGTAGAACCAAAATTTACATGAGCATCTTTCAATTGTATGTCTAAAATAGTGTAATAATATTTGGGGAAATAATAAAATAAAATTAAATTAAAAAATATTCTCGAAACCAGGGAAGAGCAGAGGAGTTTCTACAGTCCCTCAAGTATGCTGCTATTTGCAATATTCATTTGTTCACCAATCTCAGGAAACCTTTGAAACCTGATATATGTTTTTATCGAGGTGTCATTACAATGGCATAACTGATTGACTTACTAGTCATTGGCTATTAATTCATCCTCTGCCCTTCCAACTGTCCCTTCCCTGGGAAGTTGGAAATAAAGGCTTGTTTCAGTTTCAGTCCTCTAATCACATGAATGACTCCAAGGTAGGGTCCAAAGTGTTTTTCACCAGTATAACAAATCTTTATAACATATCTTTATAGCTTTCTGACTTAGAAAATCCGAAGGTTTTTGGGAGTGCCGTGTACAAACAGTCTATATCAAGTATATAATATGTATTCCTTACATTAAATTACAATATTAAAAAATGTCAACAAATTTGTCGATCCTTAGGCAAGGAGATGCAGCTCAACTACTCAGAGCTCTTATCTTTAATCTGTTCAGAATCCTTAGGTTTGATTGGCATGTCACAAAGAGAGGGAGGTGCAAGAGAGATGACTTGATGGGATAAGTAGGTGCCTTGCATGCACAGAGTACATTTGAACCCTCTAAATGGACTCTCAAGTACAGTTCAGAGCCCTGAGCACTGCTGAAATGGTCTCCCCACCAAATAATATGTTGGTTTTCCCCAAATTATTCCACAGACTTACAGAGAAAAAAATACCAATCAAGAAGCCAGAAAAATTCTCTTTCTGATATAGAAAAATTACCTTTTTCTATGAACGGCGCAAAGTACCCGTAAATAGGCAACACAATTTTGAGCTCTTTGTGCTCTGACCTACTTTGGCTGAAATTGACCAAATGCACCTAAGGGTTGCATTGGACAGAATGGCTCACATTACAACACCTCTCTTGGAAGGTGGTTAACATAAATTAAGTCGCCAGCATGCCAGGTACATTTTCCCCATCTGGCCGGAAAACTAGATGAAGAGATGGGCCTGTGGGCATCAGTTGCTGAGGAGGGTACCATGAGCTGCTTTGAAATTGTCCCAATCCCACTCCTGCCATCACGAGTGAAATTCCACTATCAGAAGACAGAAGAAATGGGAAAAAGACCAGTAGAATTGTCCCCATCTGCAATATTGCTGGCCTATGGGCTGTAAATCAGGTTGATCTTTGTGAAAAACTGATACAGAGATAAGGACGCAAAAGAATCACACTGCTATATTTTGATACTCACTTAAAGCTCTTAAAGTGGAAGAAATGGGATGTAGGGGTGGCAGAACCCTACTGCATCTTTGTTCATTAGTTCTGTCTGAGAAAGAAACCTGATAAACAAAAATGTACCGCAATGAAGGGGTAGTATTTCGGTAGCTCTTCAACCTTTTCTACATCTGTGGATGAGAGGAAACAGGAGAAATATGTTACAGACAGCTGATGGCCGAGGCAGAAACAAAGTAGATAGCACTTTATTATATTCAATGCTATAAAACAAGGATTTATAATTAGTGCAACATCTGTGGCTGCAGTTTAACTTCTGCAATGACTCCAGGGAGAAAAGTTTTGGCAGATCACAGAGCTATTTCCCCCGGGGGACAGAAGCTCCAAAACCACAGGTTGAAAAACAGGGTTGTATATAATAGTTCAGGGACTTATTGAAGAGAAAATACACATCCAAGATGTGGAAAGTGTGGCTATTCTCAAAGATGAAGCTCATGCACTGAGGTTTATAAGGTTATACAAGGTGTATGATACACCAAAGGGAGGAGTGTGAATAAAGGGTTGGACGTAAGTATAACCGGGTTGGTGCTAAAGTTACACACATGCATAATGACTCATGCTTACCCCATATATCACATTTAGCGTAGCATCTAATTATACAGGTAGGGTGCACTCTGAAGTTCATAACTATTTTGGACTTCCCACTGAAAGAAACTACTTATTCACTGAGACAATCTAGGTAGTAGACAGAACTTGGTTTTCTAAAGTCCTCTCTTTCTTTGGAAGTTGGTAAACACCAGGTAGGTCTAGTTGACTCTCAAGACCAATTCTATTTTAACACAGTTTTTACTTGTGTAGTAGATTTCCACACTATAAATCTCCTAAAAAAACTATAATAACTAAAAGCAGTATAAAATTGATAAAGGAAAGACACATGATTAATGAGACATAAAAGAGAGTTACAGGCCGGAGCGAGAGCCCAGAGGCGTTTTCTACCTTGCACGCTGCTGGCTCTGCCCGGCATGGGGTTCGATCCCCGGCATCATGGTCCCCGAGCACTGCCAGGAGAAATTCACAGTGCAGAGAGCCAGGAGAGCCCCTGAGCATTGCCGGGGGTGTGACCCAAAAAAGGGAAAAGAAAAAAAGAGTACAGAAATAGAACCAAACCAAAGGGCTATTTGATGTTTTACAAATGTGAGATATCAATGGAAAGAATAGGACTAAATGGGGACAGTGTGCTAGCGGGTAGGGCGTTTTGCCTTGCATGCAGCGGACCGGGTTCGATCCCCCAGAAATCCCTTATGGCCCCCCTGAGCACCGCCAGAGAAATTTTCTGAGCAAAGAGCCAGGAAAAACTCCTGAGCATTGCCAGGGTAGGACCCAAAAAGCAAAAAAAAAAAAAAAGAAAAGAAAGAAGAAGAAAGAACAGGACTTTCAAAAAAAAGGTTTGAAACAATAAAAGATCCACCCAAAACAAATGTTTTGCTCATATCTCTCTGAAAGTTAATTTGAAAGAAACCTAATGTAAATACAAACATTCGAAATATATATAATTTTGGAAGAAAATAATGATAAATTTACTGAATCAAGATACAAATATCTTGACTATGGTACCAAATAGGTATAAAACTATAAAAGATCCAAACATAATAAAATCTTCCATAATTTTCATTTTCCCATTCTATAAAAAATTCTGTAAACATAGGTAAAATAAGCTACGTGGAAGAGAAAATATGTCTCCGAATATGAAAAAATATTTGCAACTAGAATTGCTTTAAAAACCAGATCACCAAATTTACAGTAGGTAAAGAACTTGAAACATGTTTTTCAGCAAAGTAACGTGAAAGTCAAAATAAGTACATTGGGCTGCATTGTACGTGATAGGGTCAAATGGAAATGCTACTGGTGCCCGCTCAAGCAAATCTATGAATAATGGGATGTCAATGATCAAGTGATCATGTATATGAAGAATAAGTCACTGGGACAACACAAACGAAAACCACATTAATTACTCTGTATACATGTTCCCTGATACTTGACATCCCGTTATTCATGGATTTGCTTGAGCGAAGGCGCAGTAATATTTCCATTTGACCCTATCACGTGCCAGTGTAGCCCAATGGCCTCTGGTGCCCTTAGAATACAAAGAGCGTCAAACTGTTCCTTCCAGGGTCTTGACAAAGAAGTCTGATCATCTTGTAGGTGGGGCAGCCACGTTGATCGCTTGACGTCCCATGGGATCCAGTCGGTAACGGCTCTAGTCCAGTGATCATCTCCAAATAGTACACATGTCCAGCCCATCTTATTTTCGATGCCTTAGAAACGATACATGTGGAAAATGTTCATCCACATAAGAATGTCAAATGGGAACGTGGAGAGACCCTCAGCGATCACATGTGCATGAAAGCATGTCAAGACCTCACTTGAATTCAGGCACCACGTCCCTCACTTGTAACACTACGGCGTTTGCTGAAGCCTTCACAGATGGCTCTGGTGGTTCTAAGCATCTAAAAGCTGAAACAGTTTCAACCTTAGCCATAGCACTGAATCGTTGATCCCAGTTAGCTAATATGACTAGAATTGGCCCTTGATCCGTGGACACCATTTGGGACCCCATCCCCTACCAAAGACTGAAAATGTCTCTAGGGTAATAAACATTACTTGTATCACTTATCCACATTGTTCATCCGAATTTGTTCAAGCATTGTACCAGTACGTCTCCATTCATTGGGAATGAGGCCAATTATTGTTTACTATTTTTGGGTATATTGAACAATATAACTGCAGATAGCTTGCCAGGCTCTGCCGTGGCTCTGGAGTCATCCCAGGGAGGCCAGTCTTTTACTATGTCAGATCAATGTCAACTATCCAGGGCCAGGGGCAGAACCCAGGAGTATAAAAAGCCTGTCCCTGTCTGCCACCTGCTAACCTACTGGGCACTGCAGCCACACCTGCAACACTCAACCGCGATATAAACATCATCATAAGTTATTAATGGAAATGCAATATGATTTAGCCATTCTGAAAAACACCTTGTCAATTTCTCAGAATGTTAAATATACGCTTATTATATACAACAAATCCTACCGTTGGGTAAATGCAAAAAGCATGGTCACAGAGAAAGAAAACAGCACATAAATGTTTGTCATTTCCATTCATATGACCAGAAATCAAAACAACCCAGAAGTTCTTCAATGGGTGAAATAAAAGCAAGCTCTGGCTTACCTTTATAATAAAATACCACAAATGCAACGAAACAAATTATTGATATACTCAGCAAATTTGATAAGTTTCATAAAGATTATAACTGAAAAAGAAGCCAGTCTCAAAGGGTTACCTACTATCTGATTACATTTATGGCTTTTCAAAAAGATAGTCTTACTCTCCAAAATATATATCTGTTAATAGATAAGTGTTTTCCAGTGCTTCGGGGCCAAAGGTAAGAAATGTGACTAGGAAGAGATAGCATCGTTGGAAATTTTTGAAGAGGAAAAAGCTTCTGAATCGTCCTAACTTATGGCGGATAAATCATTGAATGTGTTAAGGCTTTTGTGGTGGTGTCTAAAACACAAATAAAGACAGAAATAAATTACAATTATGCTTGAGTATGTCTGGGGCCCTAGCCAGCAGCCCCCCCACCCCCAGCATGAATGCGGGAGACCTAGATCTTGCCTGACTTCATCCCTGTAAAACAGAGGGAAGGACCAGGAGAAGCTTCTACCTTACTGCTGAGGAAGAAAGAATGAAAGACATAAACTATTGAGGTGGAGCGGGGTGGGATGGGGGGGGGTTCTGGAGAGCAGTTCCATTTACTGAGCATAGCTTGGGGGCCTTGTTACACAATTCTTCCAGATGGGGATACAAAGCACAAGTAGCATCCTGAGCCACTGCAACAAATGCCTCAGCAGGCCAGGACATCACGGCCTGTAAACAGGTGATTTTCTCTTGTGGATATAAACATTTTGGGCTTTCGGAAGGTTTATTGCCTTTAAAACAGAGCCCATTTCTGGGTCCTGCTCTTAAGGCCTTATGGTGGGAAAGAGGCAAGCCCTAAGACTAGTCTCTTAGTGCACAACAAATTAAAAGTAAATAACTGTATGAACTAAGTGGTAGCTACAAAGGGAGTGTTTGGTGGATGATGGGGATAATTCAGCCAAATGGGTTTCCATTCATGAGAAAAGAAGGGGAGAAATTTTTGGGTATCCAATATACAACCGGCGATCTTTAGTGGAGCATTAAGAAATAAAAAGCAAATGAATATTGAGTGGCTTAGATATGTTATAAATCGTGGTAACATGAATTATGTATTTTAGATGAGTGAAAATAATGCAGAAGAATAAATTGGGTATTTTTGTCCTTATTTGAAGTAGAAACAAAGAAGAATCCCTCTGTTAAAAGCAGATGGGAGTAAGGTTAACATGACAGAGAACTTGCAATTATTTAATTATAATTATAAGTCCATTTGACTTGTGAAGACAAGATTATTTAAGTAAAAACAGTCAGTCACAAGAATAGTTTATAATATTTTTCAGTTAATAGAAGTAACCCATCAAATTAGAAATAGAATTCCAATAATCATGTTAACTAGGTATGAAGAAACGATATGCAGATTGTACATAATGTGTGCATGGAAAGAACATTGAAACAATTTAACAAGGGGTTACTACTGATAGAGTGACGTTTAGCACACTATCTATCAATAGGAGAGAAAAAGCACCAGGTCTCAGGTAGCTAATTACACGCAAGGAATAGGCAGCCAATCAAAATGTAGAAGGCAATAGCTTCAGCGTATGGTTGGTAGCAAATAAAAGGCAACCCCAGGCTCCTCTCCAGTTCCTCCCCCCCTCTCTCTCTCTTTTCTCTCTCCACTCTCTCTATATCTCTCTGTCTGTCTGTCTCTCTCTGTCTCTCTCTTTCACCCAATGTTGTTCCCAATGGTCTCCTTTTCTCCTTGGATCCAGGTAGGGCCCGGCCTATGCCTAGGTACAGGACCCCAGATGGACCACGGGAAGGCAAGAGCAGATAGCTAGGCCGGGCTCGAGGTCCAGGTTACAGTAAAGATTGATGCCCAGGATAGCTCGGGTTCAGGCAGGGCACAGATGCCCAGGAAGAGATAGGAGTAAAGTACTGAGCACAGGAGTCTCACCCATGTGTACAGTCTAGAGGCTGGAGACTAAGGCAGTCCTCAACAGGACAACAGGGATCGCTGGGGTACAGTTGGGAGGCCCAGAGGCAGGCACTAGAGAGAGCAGCACAGGAACAGGGCCAGGATGTCATTGTGGGATGAGTAGACTGCATGGGACAGGACCAATGAAGAATTCATTCACAGGTAACAGGGAGGCTAGGCATTTGGGGGAAGGGATGTGGAAACCTCTGTACGTTAACTATCAACTTTCTAAGTTTTGTATGTAATTCATTCATCCAATTCTCAAGAACCCACTAGCACAGGAGAATCCATTTTGTATTAACACTATTATTTCTGGGTATAATTTTTTTTATGCTGTGAATATGTGTTTTCACATACTTATTACTTTTAAAATTAAACATCATCAGAGAAATAATACAGGGGGGTATGGTACTTATAATACATGCAACCAACCCCTTTTCTACCTAGTATCACATATGACCTTGTAAGCACTGCTGGAAGTGATCTCTACCTCTGAGCACAAAATAGAATTAACTCCAGACCACTGCTGGGTGTGATCTAAACACATAATTAAATAAAACAAAACAGTAATTTAAATTTTTTCAAAAAAGAAAAGAGAGACTAGAGTGATAATAGAGTGGGTAGGGCCTTTTGCCTTTCATGTAGCCAACCTGGGTCAATACCTGTGCACTAACAGGAGTAACTCCTGAGTGCGAGGGCCAAGGAGTAATTCCTGACCATCACTGGGTGTAACCCAACAAGATACAGATAGATGGATGATAGATAGATAGATAGATAGATAGATAGATAGACAGACAGACAGACAGACAGACAGACAGACAGACAGACAGACAGACAGACAGACAGACAGACAGACAGACAGACAGACAGATAGATAGATAGATAGATAGATAGATAGAGTAGATAGATAGATAGATAGATAGATAGATAGATGAGATTAGATAGAGATAAGAGATAAAAATAGAGATAGGTAGGTACAGAGAGTAGATAGATAGATAGATAGATAGATACAGATAGATAGATAGATAGATAGATAGATAGATAGATGGATAGATAGATAGATAGATAGATAGATAGATAGATAGATAGATAGATAGATAGATAGATAGAAAGATAGATAGATAGAGAGATGGAGAGATAGGTAAGTAGAGAGAATGGTAGCTAGATAATGTAGAGAGACAGACAGATAGACAGACAGAGAAGAGATAGAGAGAGAGATGAGCTAGATAGATAGATAGATAAGATAGATAGATAGATAGATAGATAGATATAGATAGATAGAGAGATAGAGATAGAGATGGAGAGATAGGTAAGTGAGAGATACCTAGCTAGATAATAGAGACAGACAGACAGACAGACAGACAGACAGAGAGAGAGAGAGAGATAGAGAGATAGATAGATAGATAGAGATAGATAGATGGATAGATAGATAGATAGATAGATAGATAGATAGATAGATAGATAGATAGATAGATAGATAGATAGATAGATAGATAGATAGATAGATAGATAGATAGAAAGATAAAAAAAAAAGGAAACAGAGGCTCCATGAGGTGTGGTGTTAAGGAATATAAAAAATCTTATGTTACAAGATTTACAAGTTATTCTCTGACGACTGAGAATGAGGAAAGATAGGACTACAGCTGAATCTCAGCAAAACTATTTTCATGAAAAATGAACTAGTTCTGGAGGCTCCATTTACTCTCAATGGAACAAACATCTCAATGCAGCAGTTTTGTGTACCTAGGTCGAGAAGTCAACACGATGAATGACCTAAAACCTGAGCTGCGCAGGAGGAAGAAAGCAGCATGGAATGCCTTCAAAATCATGGAAGAAATAACTAAAAAGACAACGAACCTCTGGCTCCGGGGCACCTCTCTTCAACTCTACCATTCTCTGTATTAACATACGCCTCAGAGACCTGGGCCCAATGAAAGCAGGATGAGAATGCTATTCGGGTTTTCTCAAAGAGGAATCAAAGAGCTGTGCTTGGAATATCACCTCACTCAAGTGAAAGAAGGAATCTGAGCTCAGACCTCCATCACTGTTCCAGAGTCAGGGATGTATCTGGTTTGCCAAGGCATCGAAAATCAGATGGGCTGGACATGTAATGCGATTTGGAGACGATCGCTGGACTAGAGCTGTTGCGACTGGATCCCAGGATTTCAAAAGATCACGTGGCCGCTCACCTACAAGATGGTCAGACTTCTTCGTCAAGACCCTGAACAAACAGTTTGAGGCTCTTTGTATTCCTGAAGCAACCAGAAACCATTGGGCTACACTGGCACATGATAGGGTCAAATGGAAATATTACTGGTGCCCACTCAAGAAAATCGGCGAGTAACGGGACGTCAAGTCATCAAGTGAAGTGATGTTACAAGTAAATGCACCCTGATGTGTAAAGCCCTTTTGAAGAATATAAGGTGCGAAAAGTAGTTCATATCTCCAAAGAGAGATATAAGCTTACAAAAACTGTACAGTTTATACCTAACAATTGAAAAAAATATTTTAACATTTTATTCTAAAAGATGTTGTGAGGCTCTGCTGGGGTGGCAGGCCAGGCTAGAACCTGCCATGCCTTCCAGGCGCCTCCTGAGCAGCTGGGCACAGGGAGAGCAAGTAGCAGTTGTTCCCCATGTCTGAGAGTCTCTGGTTCAGCATACCTGGGCTGGATTGCAAAAAAAAAAAAAAATGCTGCAGGGTGGGTGTCGATGATCCAGGCTGTGATAGTCTGTTCTGCTGGGTGGAGTTGTGATGAGAGGGATGTCCAGATGGGCCCGCCATTTTCCACATCTGGACTTCCCTCTCGTCACAACTCACCAGCAGACTCAGACTATCACAGCTTTCCGCGTGACCCCTAGCGACCGTGTGGTTCATCAATGCCTTTATTTAGAGGTGACTACAACATTATTCCAACCGCACGGCAAGCCTGCCAAGCTGCTTGTGTAGTATTTAATATGCCAAATACCAGTAACATTTATATTAGGTCATTCCCATGACCTAATATAATGGTTTTGAGCTCTTTTATGTTCCTGGAGCAGCGGATGCCTTTGGGTTCTACTAGCATGCGACAGGACATATGGAGATATTACTGGTGCCCACTCTAGCAAATAGATGATCAACGGGAAGATAGTGATAGTGATAGTGATTTTAAAAGATCTCAGAAACCCCAGCTTAGACTCACTAAAATTCAAGTTATAACAAACTGCATTCCTTTTCTCCAGTAACTACAAGAAGTGCTTAATTGCTGTCTTTCTAGACTTACCATAATCACTATTTTTAAGTTTTCTAATTACTGTACCTTGATTTGACCTGAGTAAAACTTTTAACTATTCCAGACACTTCAAAAACTTAACATACATAACAATTAATCAACTTCATCCCAAAGCCTTGACTGCTTGGTTTCTTTCTTATCTCAGGGAGTATCAACTGTGACGTTCCATTATTCAGGCCAACCGTCTTGGAATCATCCACTGCTTTCATTTTCACCCCTCCACTTTCATATTGGTAAGCACTGTTGATTTAATCTATAAAACACAACAAGGAACTAGCACTCTTTACCATTGGGGCTACTGCTACATCACACCTACTACCACTCACCATATTTTCCCAACTAAACAAATTCACTACTTCTACCAACACTAAACTAACCTTATTCTGTATTCAGTTATTTATTTTATTCATATATTTTACAGTTACAGGGTTCAAACTCACACAAAGCCTGTGCTTTACCACTAGGTCATATCCTCAGTTTCACTATTCCTTTTTAAGTACAAGTCAGTTTGCCATTTCTGTGGTAAAGCCTTCCAAAAACACTCCATTTCAGTCAGAGCAAATACTAAATGCCTTGCTTTCTGATTTTCTTCTGTTTCCACCTCTCCTATCAAGATTGCCTCCTTGTTGGACTTTGAACCAAACACTGCTTTTTAGGGGTTTCTGTATTCGCTCTTTTTGTCACCTGGAAACTCTATACCTGGATAGAGCTAGGATGCCAGCATGTACTATTTTTCCTGAGTCCCCATTCATGTTTGCTACAGAAGTAGAGAGTAGGCATGTTCTATTAAGGGTGTGATTTTTTTTTTTTTTGCTTTTTTGGGCCACACCGGCGGTGCTCAGGGGTTACTCCTGGCTCTGCACTCAGGAATTACTCCTGGCGGTGCTCGGGGACCATATGGGATGCCGGGATTGAACCCGGCCAGCTGGCCGGCCGCATGCAACAAGCGCCCTGCTGCTGGGCTATCGCTCGGCCCCAAGGGTGTGATTTAGACAAGCTATGGGGTTGCCACTCTTATGGCTCTCAGCACTTCTCTTTCCAACCTCACATGCTCTGAGAAGTCTCCTACATCTGATTTTATTTGTCTATTTTTAAGGATCATACCTCATGGTTTACAGGACTTACCTCGGACTCTATACTCAGGAATCAGTCCTATTGGTACCTGGAAGACTGCAACTAGTAGTGGGAAATCAAATGTGGTTCAGGCACATGCAAGGCAAGCACCTCAATCCTTATCCTCTCTTCAGCCCTGCATCTGATTTTAAATTCCAGTCCTACCCCAGGGCCCTCACCTGCTTTCCATGTTCAATATGTTTTTCTCCGTGGTTACTACACTTTCTCATACTCTATTACTTTATGAGCTCTGTATTTACTATCCATATTCTGTCAGTACTTAGGCAAGGTTGAAAAGCAAGTATCTTGCCTGTTTTATTTTAATACCATGTTCCAGCACCTGAATAGTGTCTAACATAAGAAATTCCCCATAAATGTTTATTGACAAAATGAATGCACATGAAAACCTAGAAACTTGCTTTCTCACTAGGCCACAAAACGGAATAAAACAAAAGTTTATCTTCCATAAACTTTTGAAAGGAATATTCTATATATTTCATTATTTAAGGCCATGTATTCCAACATGCCTTGTTATCTGATTTAAATTTATTATCCTACTAGAAATTGAACTCCCATTTGACCCAGCCATACCACTCCTGAGAATATACTCTGGGAAGCCAAAAATAAGCAGTGGAAACACCATCCCTACTTTTATGTTCATAGCTAGCATTATTCACAATAGCCAGAATCTGGAAACAACCAGAGTGCCCTAGAATCGATTACTGGATAAAGATGCTTTGGTACATCTACACAATGGAATACTATGCAGCTGTTAGGAAAAATGAAGTTATAAAATTTGCCTATAAATAGATGGACATGGAGAAGATTCTGTTGAGTGAAATTAGCCAGAAGGAGAGAGACAGATACAGAATGACTGCATTTATTTGCATGACATAAATATATATGTACATATTATGATACCAATATCCAAAGTTAAGTGAAACATGACCTTGTAACAGGAGGTCTTGTCAAAGGTGGAAATTATCACAAGCGTGTGGGGAGTCAGAGGCTAGGTAAGATAGAAAATGGAACAGTGTGGTAACAATTGTCGAAGGTACTAATACCAACCTAGAACTGAGCATTAAATACAGGCAAAAAAAGATACACATGACAACCCTTTAATGTATGTTCTGTAATCCATAGTCTGGAAGGGAAGGAAAACAGAAAGAGAGAAAAAGGGAAAGAAATAAAGAATCTGCCGTGGAGGAGGGCTGGGGGAGCGGGTAGTTAGTGGGTGGGAGATGGGCACTGGTGGAGGGATGGGTGCTGGAACACTGTATGACCAAAACCCAAATATGAATTTTTTAATTGTATATCTTTGTAATTGTATATCTCAGTGGTATAATAAAATACTTAAAAACAAAAAATAAATAAATTTATTATCCTAATCTTTAAAACATATATAGTCTTATGATAAATACAATTATTATATAATTATATTGTTAATATATTGTCAGTATTCATCTATTATATTTGCTGAAAAGATGAGAATTTATATCTGAACTACTGGGATCAAAAAAAAAATAAAGGTCAACCAAGCCTAAGTAGTTTGTGGAATTTTCAGAGCCTTCTGGAATTTTCAAATGCAAATAAAATTCTTTCTTTTTCTCTGCTTTTGCTTTATTTCGCAGCTATTCTTTCTTTGAGAATTGATTGATTGCAAATACTTTTTCTATTAGCTCCAAGCTCTAGTTAAAAATAAAATAAAATAAAAGATCAGATCAGATAAATAGTTTAGCAGGTAAGGTCCATGTCAGATTCAATTCCGGCACTGCATTCAATCTGTGATCACTGCCAAGAGAATACAGAGCAAGAAGTAAGCACCTCAGCACAGTCAAGTGTGTCCTCAAGTCAATTTAATTAAATTAAATTAAAATCCTGGGAAAGGACCCACTTCCAATGATTCACTGTCCCCGAGATGAATCACATACACAATGGAAAAGGGAATAAATACCAGTTCCCTACTCCCCAGAATAGGGAGTATTCTACAGGGTCAGACTGAAATGCAATTCCTTAAGGGAGTGATTCCTTTTTCCTCCAAAGAACCCAAGTGTTCTTTTTTTCTAAGAAGGGCAAGCTATACAGAAAACAAAAAAATTAAAGTCCACTTCAATATTGTTTTTATATTTTTTAAATGGCTCACAGTTCTATAACCTATTCCTGTAGCTAATAAACACACTTATGTCGCTCACTCCTAGATTTAACACTTTGATAAGTACTCTACAATATTACCATCAATGGCCAATTTACTTTTGCTTTAGTAAGACACATTACCAAAGTACTGTATATCTCATAGTCGTAGACACTTTTTTCAGTAGGTTAAATAATGATATACATTTTCAATTTATCTATGGTGAATGTTATAATATGACAGCTGTATTTGTTTTTCACGGTGTAAAGTGAATGATAATATCTCACAAGCTGATTTATTTCCTTCTTTTCTATCCACAATGATCTTACTGTGCTATTTTAGCTTAAAAATATGGATATTGAGTGCCAGCTGCTTTAACTCTAGAGAATAATTCTTTCTTTGAACCAACAATTTTACTAAAAAGAGGAGAAAAAACGAAAATAAAAGAATATTTCTCAGGGCACCTAAACAAAATAAACAAACAATCCCAAAACATTTAATTTTTAACACATTATAAGATTTTTCTTTGTTAAGGTTGAAGATAAAGAAACCCCCAGAAAGTAACAAAATCACTTAAAGCATGAACTCTCATAATTAGCATTGTCATTGTTATTATCATATTAACAACAACAATAACAACAATGCCTCAGCTACATTCTCAATTAAATTTGCTGTATAACTTGTGCAAAGCAAATGCTATAAATTGCACTAAAAAATGTTGTGGATGACATGCAACTGACTATTTTTTAAAAATTTGCTTTGTTTTATGGGTTTTCACTCTAACAGATTTTATCTCCTCTTAGAAAAGCAAGCATGCAGGGATTGAAGCAGTGATTTATGCTGTGACATAATATGTTTTTGACACAAAAAACCCTTGTCAAAAATGCAAGATACAAAAGCAACTATTCCAAGTGTTTTAAGGGTAGCTAGGAGGAACCTGGCTTTCATCAGTCAATAATACATCTAAGATAAATAATGATTGAAAGCTGACAGCTACAAGATATCATTTAGATGCTTCAGATTCCTGAAAATGAAAAGGTAAGAAATATCAATTTTGTATTTTATAGTAATTTTTCTAGAATGTAATTGAACTTACACTCATTGCTACAATTGTTATAATAATTTTATTGGTAATTGGTGAGTCATATCATGAATAACATCTTTAATTGAATACTTGCTTTCAAAGCAGAGCTACAGCTCTGCTTCAAAATTGAGTTCGATTTGGTGGTACAGAAAAATAGATTTAATCTTTCATCGTCTACCCATCTTCTATGAGTAATTTTATTTTTTAAAAATACACTAGAAGAAAAGAAACACAAAAAGAAGTTAAGCAATGATATAGAATCTTAACTGGTTATGGTTCTTAAAAACAGTGACTATTAATTTGGAAAGATGGGGCTTTTTGAAACCCTGCAGAAAATAAGTGAACTCACAAAAACCAAAACAGAAATGTCTATTCTAAATAACTGCAGGAAAACCCCGTCATCACAAAATATTTTCTTCACAAGACTCCTGCTTTGCTTTGGGACTTCAGACTTCTCATTTGTACGTAATGACTGATCATTCTGGTCCAAACTCTGTGCTTGCATACCAAGCACAGGAAAGGTGGAAGTGGGAATATCAAGATGGCTTTTATGATTTTTGCAGGATCAGTCTGCCCATTCCTTCTGCCCCCCAAAAATACAACATTTTATCATTTCCATAATCATAAAGCATAGATGATAATTATTTACTAACACTGAGTCATCTTTTAGACTAAATCAATGAAAAGAAACTGTACTCAAGTCTTCCTAGTTGGGCTATATTGATAGAATAAAACACAAGATCAAATATTTATACATGTGCTTTCAAGTAAGTATACCTGAATTCAAGTATTACTTGAATACATTTACTTTTTAATTAAAAATTTATTATAGTTTAGTTTGGTTCACATGGTTATAGTGTTGATTTTTATGGTTAAAAGTACAAAGTTACTGCATCCCACCACTATCAAAATGCCTATGACCTTCTTCAATGTTGTTATGGCTCTTTGCCCCTTCAACTACTCCACCACTTCTTGGTAATCATAGTTATGTAATCCAAGGCCAAGTATTTGTCTTTTTATATTGTCTATTTTCCCTGTTTCGTTTCTCGATATATCATGATCGATAAAATTTCCTGTTTTCTGTACTCTCAGGAACTAATTTCATTTATGATATTCTCCAGTTCTATCCATGTTACAAAAAACAGCATGATTTTATGTTTTCTTATATGTTCATAGTAGTCCATCGTGTGTGTATATTCATCACTTCTTTCATCTGTAGGGGCATTTGGGTTGTTCCTACAGCCTATTATACTAAGCACTGGCGTCAATGGACATGTTATGAATATATATATTCTGAATAATGCTTTCATGTTTGGGAGGTAGTTGCCAAGAATTAAATTTTCTGAGTCATATGAGAGTCCTTTACTTATATTTTAGAGGAATTTCCATTCTGTTTTCCACTGAGGCTGAACCAGGCGATTTTGTCAACAACAAGGAGTGAGGGTGTCTTTTGATACGTTAATGTTTAAGATAAAGACAAGCTAGGTGTTCTCATCAAGTCCCTTCCTCCCTTTTCTGAGTTTATAGTTTATTTCATTTCCCCAGCATTTTTATATGAAAATTGACCATATGACTGATACAGATTAAATAAAATGTAGAGAACCAGTGACTCTAACATCCAGACTTGATCCAAACTAAGTATTTATGCCTAATCTATCATTATCCTTCAGCATCTGTTAGCTGGATGGAGAAGTTTCTACAAGCAACAGGGAAGACAGATGCATAATACATTAGGACTCTAGTATAGTCCGTAGTCGAACATATGGAGCACTGTCCAAATGCCATACACATTAGAAACAAATCTTTTTGTGTAAAAAAAAAGAGTTGAGTTTTACCTAATTTTTTTAGCTAGAATAGTCTTAACTGATACACATCCCAACTCAAATTCTGGTTGAGTGGTAAGCAGGTAAGAGTGCAATAATTGGGGGCTGGGGATAGCCCAGCGGGTGGGGCATTTGCCTTGCACGCAGCCGGCCTGTGCCGGCTTGGGGTTCGATCCCCCGGCATCCCATATGGTCCCCGAGCACCGCCAGGAGTAATTCCCTGAGTACAGAGCCAGGAGTAACCCTGAGCATCGCTGGGTGTGACCCAAAGAAAAAAGTGCAATAATTTGAATTATTGGATAGGAAATGATCACTACACACCCTCCTATTGGAAAAGAATGTACTCTATGCTTTACTGAGGTAGGGCAGCCTGGTTTTGATAAATGCCATACTAACAGATGTGATCTGAGTAGACCTTAGATTTGTTGGGGCAGTTTGAATTTAGCTGTAGCACTCCTGATAACCTGTCTAGGAAGAATTGTAATTTCTCCCTGGTCAGATTCTTCACTTCAGCCTAAAACCCTCAGAAAACACAAATGCCGCTGGCCTGCCCACAACCCAGAGCCTGCATTGAAGGCCATTTGACAAACAGTTGAAAGAAAGCCATCCAGCTATGGGTTTCATAGATCATTCAAGCCATGGTTAACCTGAAGTCCTGTGAGCAAGCCAAGAATATGCTCTCTGCAGTCACTGAATTGAGAGATGGTTTGTTAAGACAATAATATTAAGGCTGATATGGACTGGCAGCCTTAATATAGGTGGCTGAGTACATACTTTAAGGCCAAACTCTTTTTATGTCAAACCTGTATAATTTATTAGCCATGCTTCTTTGCACAATTTATTTAAACCATGCTGTGGGCATCTCATTTACAAAATGGAATAATAAGTGTTCCTATTTCATAGTTAATATTTATAGAGGTTTCATAACAATGCCTGGCACATAGCAGTCTTTGTAATGAGATATATGAGATAAGTAAAATAAACCTGCATGATCTATAAATGTGTTAGCAAAACAGACCTATCAAGAACATTATTTCTATATTGGTTGGTTATGTCAGAAGACTCTTGACTCTCCAAGAGATGCTCTTCCCTGTTGATCAGAAGTCCATGTTACATAATATTAAAAAATCCATCTGTTGGTGACTTCTTTCAGATGAGTCAAATGACCTGGATATAATTTTTTGTTCCACTGTCAAAAACATTAGGCATTGTGCCAGATATTGTGTCTCAAATCCCTCATCACTAAAATGAAGGTTGAAATAGTACTTAGTTCTGCAAATTTATCAGTATTCTATTAGATGTCCTATAGAAAAAATACACTTCAGTACAATGAATGATGTATTATAAACACTTCATAAATAGTAGTTGCTTTTCATCTAAGCAAACCATTTTAGGTTCTACAAGGTCATTTCTTGCTTATAATTTCTAAGTGAATTTATCTAAATGTATCAAAAGGAAACCGTATCAACTTAAGGCAAAGATAATATTGAAAGAGCCCCAAAAACCAATACAAGTAAAACTGTGTTTCTCTCCACTGTCACAAATCTCTTTAGCTCTTCTTTTTGTTGTACTGACGTATCAGTATAATAGAAATCATGAAAATCATAAAAAATGGTTCCCATTATTATGTCTGTGTTATCTTCTTATTTTTTATGTAAATATTTCTACTATTTACTAACAATATTTCTATTATTAATCTAAATGAGTCTTCAAATCATATTCAAGTCAATAGCAACTAAATTTAAAAGATAAAAGATGTGGATGATGTGCAATATATTGCCACAATGTGTATATGTTTTATATGAAAATAAACTTAATTTCTCTGCTTTACTGAAAAAGAAATAAAAAAGAATTATTGCTATAAATCAGGAAAAATTCATAACATGCTGGAGGTGTAACAGCTGTTGATTTATGGTTTGCATCTTTGATAATATGATGCTGCTGTGGAGATAACATCTTTTTGACAAAAGTGTGAACATAAAAATTACAAGTCTTTGCTCAACATTTAAATATTTTCTCTGTATCATTTATTAAAAATACAGCTTTTTATTTAACTGTACTAAACTTTTGAAGTACACTATATCTCATCAACAAGGTATTTAATAATATTTAGTGTTTAATGTTTTCTTGTTCCATAGGTATAAAGTTGACTTGAGTCTAACAACAATAACTTAAATTACTTCAGTTTAAAGAAGTAGCCTATTATTATGTGCAAGTAGCTCCTACCATTGGTAATACAAACACAGAGGTGAGCATACACTTGGGATATTATTCATTTCTTTTACTATCAGCTACAAGTAGGTGATTGAAAAATTAGGTGACAAAATAAAGTATTGCATTGACCAGGAAAAAATATCTGCAAAGTGGAATCTTGAAAATGTATAAAAGAGAATAACTTTGCCAAGTAGTTTGAAACAGCAGAAGTTCTGTTTATCTAAAGACTGCTGTATTTTTGCATTATTCACAATTGCCAGAATCTGGAAATAAGCAGAGTGCCCTAGAATCAATGACTGGATATATACGCTTTGGTACATCTACACAATGGAATACTATGCCGCTGTTAGGAAAAACGAAGTTATAAAATTTGCCTATAAATGGATGGACATGGAGAAGATTCTGTTGGGTGAAATTAGCCAGAAGGAGAGAGACAGACACAGAATGACTGCATTTATTTGCATGACATAAATATATATGTACATATTATGATACCAATATCCAAGGTCAAGTGAAACATGACCTTGTAACAGGAGGTCTTGTCAAAGGTGGAAATTATCGCAAACAGGTGGGAGTCAGAGACTAGGTAAGACAGAAAATGGAACAGTGTGCTAACAATTGTAGAGGGTACTAATACCAACCTAGAACTGAGCATTAAACCGAGGCAAAAAGATACACATGACAACCCTTTAATGTATGTTCTGTAATCCATAGTCTGGAAGGGAAGGAAAAGAGAGAGAGAGAGAAAGGGAAAGAAATAAAGAACCTGCCATGAAGGAGGGCTGGGGGAGCGGGGAGGGAACCAGGGACGTTGGTGGTGGGAGATGGGCACTGGTGGAGGAATGGTTGCTGTAACACTGTATGACCAAAACCCGAAGTATGAACTTTGTGGTTGTATATCTTTGTAATTGTATATCTCACAGTGGTATAATAAAATACTTTAAAAAAATAAATAAAGACTGCTGTATTTTTTGCACATGTTCTTACAGTTGACTCATAAAATGTGAA
Organism: Cryptotis parvus; assembly: GCA_021461705.1. NCBI lineage: Eukaryota > Metazoa > Chordata > Mammalia > Eulipotyphla > Soricidae > Cryptotis > Cryptotis parvus. The sequence goes on from JAJIBD010035632.1 coordinate 19,431, forward strand.
ATCTATGCTGAGGTATTGTGTTATATGTCAGTGAAATGACATAGAACATCATCAATACAATACCAAAAATGATACTAGTAATGACCTTTTCTCTTTATTCTTCAACAAAACCCCTTTATTCTTTAACAAAATCCTTCTTGTACAAACTTAGGCTTATTTTAGAGAGTTATATTTGCTTATTAGTAACTATCTTACTTTAAAGTTTTTAAGATAATCTCACACTGTCATTGCCACCCACATATAATCCATAACACTAATCCACATTGCTATATTTTCAAAACATTAATTAAAATTATGTGTTTAACCATTCCACATGGCTAGGGGAACCAAACCACTCTGTTTAGTTAAGAGTTGGTAGATATAGGGTGGGAGGGCTTGAGGAACATTAATGGACCAAGGTGAACACTAGTGGTCTTATTGTTGTTGGAACACTGTACTCCTAAAAAAAAAATCTATTGTGAGTTACTTTGTAAATCATGGTATGTTAATAAAAATTAATAGGAAAAAAGAATTGGTGGGTATTTACCTACAAATTTTTGGACACTTCTTGCTCTTAAATTTAATGTTAATTTCTATTTCTGTCTTTTTTTTTTTGCTCTATCAAAGCTTTATTTTCCTGGTGATATTACCCTCCTTTTGCCCTTCATTCCTTGACAGACACTATTTTCCATCTACTTTCCAAATAACCATTACCAAATGATTCTAGACAGCAAAGAGTTTGTTACTGGGGGTTTGAAGAGCTTTCAGTTAAATTCTATACATTGATATCCATTCATTTAATATAAATATCAAGTACCCTCTGTTTGCAGATACTGTTCAAAATCACAGAGATATAGCAATGAAAGAAAAATTCATGGTGGGGCATTAAAATTCTAATTTTATATAGTTTGCTTTCTAGTTATGTTAGAGAAACAAACAAAGCAAGTTGTAAATCTATGTGAGATAGTTGTGCTTTTAAGAAAATTAAACCAGAGGATAGGGAGTTGGTGCATGAAAATGGAGCATATGCTTGGCATGTGAGAGTCCTAGATTCAATCCCCAGCACCACATAGTTCTCTGAGTACCACTGGGGAGTGACCCTAAGAATCATCATCATCACTGTTCATCATCACTGTCTTCCCGTTCATCATCGATTTGCTCGAGCGGGCCCCAGTAACAACTCCATATGTCCTGTCTCATGTTAGTAGAGCCCAAGGCATCTGCTTGCTCCAGGAACATAAAGAGAGCCTCAATCCATTTCGGAATGAGGTCTATAATCGTTACTGGTATTTGGCATATATATCAAATACAACACGGGTAGCTTGCCAAGCTCTGCCGTGCAGGTAGCATACTTTTGTAGTCATCTCTAAGTCCAGCATTTATTGATGATTTATTGATTGGGTGCTGATAGGCTGGTCTGCTGGGTGGAGGTCTGATGAGAGAGAGAAGTCCGATGTGGAAAATGGAGGCCCTCATGGAGTGGGGGTCGGATGGCTTGTTGCGAGGCTCTGCTGAGGGTGGTGGGCCAGGGCTAGAACCCACCATCCCTCCCGGTCGCCTCGTAAGCAGCTGGTCACAGGGAGAGCCAGTAGAAGCTCTGCCCCATGTCTGCGAGTCTGTGAGTCACGGCACCCTAAGAATCAACCAGGAGTAAATACAAAGTGCAAAAAAAAAAAAGAAAAGAAAAAAAAAGTAAGTGAAATCATAGAAAACAGAACTACTCGGTGAAAGAGTTTTAAGATATTTGATGGAGGGAAGACTTATTATAAACAGTGCTATTTTGTAGAGTTATTAATAAACAATAGAAAACCATAGGCTGTGCTTTGAAAGCATTATTTAGGAATAGGACATACAAACACAAAGAACCTGGGGCTCTTATTGACTAGTGAATGATGCCCTTCCAAAATAGCCAATTCTTAAAGATAGAAAATTATTTTCCTTGTAGTGTGAGTTTCACATGCAAACAAACCAATCTCTAATCCAAACTCAGAACCCCCTCCTCAATGATCATTCCATTCCTATAGGCATTATTTTTTCTGCCTTAATTTCTTCAGAACCAGGTACCAGGAAACTCTGTACTACAACCCATGTTGTAAAATTATTCAAACAATTCAATCCAAGCTTAATATTTTTATAATAAAACAAAAATAAGTAAACAAACAGTCTTCGGTTCCAAACACAGCCAATCACTTATCCTGCTTCATCCGTTTCTTCTTTGAAAAACTTCAACATTTCACACAATCCGATTAATCCACTTTTACTATTCCCCCACCCCAACAACAAAAATACTAATCTGATAAAATATCTGCACTTTCTAGTTTAGTGCAACATTATTTACAGTAGCCATTAACTGGAAACCACCTAAGGGCACACCAGCAGGTAAGTGGATAAAGCACACCAAAATTAAATAAATAAATAAACAAATAAATAAATAAACAAATAAATAAATAAATAGTTAGACAACATAGCTAATGATTGCCAAATAGGGAAAGGAGCAGAAGAAATTGGACAAAGGGGCAGATTGTTTGGTGAGAATGGATTTGATCTTTTGTGATGAACTTAAAATAATATAACCAGAGGCTGATTTATAATGATGCAATCCTCACTAGAATAATGTTATAAACTAGTCTTATTTTAACAAACATTACTTTGAAAAAAAGAAAAATATGTCCCCATACTTTTCTTTTTGCTTCTCCTGCCAATTACCTACCCTGGAGATTGTTCATATGGCCTGGTCTGGCAAACACCCCATTCCCTCACACCTGAAAAGAATGACAATCATTTCCTGATCTACTGCCCTTAAAAAATTTGAATAACCCAAAATCTGAGGACATTTTAACATAACTACCTGCCAAATTCAAGGGACAGTGCAACCCCTCTGTACACGGAGATTACTCTTGAAGATCTTTTCATACACCAACAGTGATAGTACTAACTTTCAGCAATGCTTCAAATTAAAGGTCTAGAGATTTATCTTAGCTTAATACTTGCCCAAATTAGCTTTTCTACATAAAAGTAATATCTTGCAAATAGGTAGAGGGATGTCAAGAATGGGTGATAGGGTTACTTAGTGTGATGGCACTAAAACAGTGATGTTGGGAGGCCAGAGATATAGTATAGCAGACAATGTGTTTTCCTTGCACACAGTAGACCAGGGTTCAATTCTCAATAACACACTATGCCCCCCCCCGAAATCCTACCAAAAGTCTTCCCTGAGCACAGCTGGGTGAAACCCTAAAAATGAACAAGAAAAAATAAGCAAAAATAACTATAGTAGTATGTTTGATTACTCTTTATTCACAGCCCTACTAGCTAGTCCTATTTCCTACCCCCTCATTGTAAATGAAGGTTTGCTTCTCTCTTTTCTGTAAGCCCTTCACTTATGTTTATGCAAGTACAAAGGAATTTTTGCATAGACAAAGGAAGACAGTTAAGGCAATGCATTTATGAGTTAATTAACTCTGAATTAGTTACTCCTGGGCATCTGTTATATTTTGTAACTAAAAGCCTCAGTTGCCTTTAGATAGATTCTAATTCCTTATACCCCAAAAGAAGGGTCCCACCATGGGACTGGATGGATCCAGGGCAAGCAACAGTGAGTGAAATTACCTAGCCTTGATGAGGGACAAACTAATTGTCCTACACGATGTTCTGAGAACAAGGTCATGGAACAAGCTCTGTTCTGACCCAAGATAAGCAGTGCATCTATATAACCCTGAGGGGATTGGAAATAATCAATCTGACAAGGGAATGTAGTCTGAGCAATATAGTGTGAACTTCCCCAAAAAGGTCACCCTATAAATTTAATCTCAGGTGTAGACAAATGTCTGTCTCTCTTACTGTGTTTATACAAAAATGACCAGAAATGATTGTTTATCAGTCATGGATGAGAGAAAACAACATGGCCTGGGGTTCCACCCATAGCCCCAGGAACTAGGGCACTGTCATGTGGTGGTTTTTCCTTGGAAAGGGAAGACTTTTCTCACATCATTGTTTCAGGATTACTTTTTTTTTAGCTCCCTGCGCCCAGTCTTTTGTAAAATTAATGAATTTCTAAACTTTGCACAATAGAACTAACACCAGATATCTTCCCACAGCAGGTGAGATTATCATTCAGAAAATTTACTGAATGAGTAAATTTTGTCCATGACGAAAATGTATCCCATTATGAATTTGGGGATTGTCTGTGTATATTAGACTGTGATAACTGTGTTGTGTGGGGATGGGAAGAATTAAAGCTAGAGTGAATAAAACTGTATCTCAAGAATTATTGACATTTCAATGACTAGTAAAGTGAAATGTTTTATATTATTTTTCTCTTTAGTTTCCATGTTTTTTCTTAGTTGTCAAATAGACATAAATTTGTCATGCTTATTACTTTTTCTCAAAAGACAGTTAAAATGTCAATTAAATTTCTGGTACTATACAAATTAATTTTATGGGGAGAACAGAATTATGATTTCCTAGAATTGATAAATATGTAAATTCTGAAAATGACAGTATCATTCCTGTTTCCCATTTTCTTTTTACAATTTATGTTAATTCTTGATCCTAAAATAACCCTAAGGTGTCAGGGACGCAGAGGGGTCCTCGACAGTGCCGGAAGCGAGTTCCCTTCTACCTCCGAAGCTGGCAGGGAATGGATGAAAATCGATGCAGTTTTATGCATGGCATAAATATATATGTACATATTATGATACCAATATCCAAGGTCAAGTGAAACATATATCAGGTGATCTTGTCAAAGGTGGAAATTATCACAAGCGTGTGGGAGTCAGAGGCTAGGTAAGACAGAAAATGGAACAGTGTGCTAATAATTGTTGAGGGTACTAATGCCAACCTAGAACTGAGCATTAAATAGAGGCAAAAGATACACATGACAACCCTTTAATGTATGTTCTGTAATCCATAGTCTGGAAGGGGAAGGAAAAGGGAAAGAGAGAGAAAGGGAAAGAAATAAAGAACCTGCCATGAAGGAGGGCTGGGGAGCGGGGAGGGAACCGGGGATGTTGGTGGTGGGAGATGGGCACTGGTGGCGGGATGGGTGTTGGAATACTGTATAACCAAAACCCAAATATGAACTTTTAATTGTATATCTTTGTAACTGTAAAAAAAAATTTAAAAAAATAAAATAAAATAAAATTCAAAAAATAAATAAATAAATAAAAGGGCTTTACTATAACAGGTTCCAATATACAATCCAAGAGCAGGGGAAACCTCCGGACTCTGGGTTCCCAGTTAAGCCCCAGCCAGGTGTAGGCCAAGATGGCTGCCACCATGTGTTAAGGCCCAACAGAGAATGGAGAGGATGGAGAAGCAAAATGCCAAGGGAAGCCGAAATGGCAAAAGGGGAAAAGAAGGAGCTTCTTTCTTCTTGCAGCTTATTTTATAGCTAGAAATCCCCCAAACTCTCCAGCCCAGCCCATTCTGGGCTGGGCTATTTAGAGACGAAAACAGGAAAATAACTCTATAGAAATGTAACAACTTCAGGAGACCATCTGGCTGCTTGCAAGGACCCAGAGCTAATTCAAAGCCTCCTAGCAGAGCTGGGAGGAGCTATAAGCTAAATGTAACTTCCTCTGGCAGGGAGGGTCTAATGCCCTCTGGTAATTTCTCCCAGCACCTCACCTAATGTCTTGAGCAAAGATCTGCCTGGAAATGCCTTTATAAGGTAGAAAAGGGGGTTTCTGAGATGGCATGTCTCTGTACCCAAGACTATACTAATGCCAGTTAAATATTTCTCCAAGCCTTCACAAGAGTCTCGTCTACTTCACAGTAGTTTTGTATTTTAGTTGCCTTTGAGTTATCAGGGGAGCCATGCTTGCTTGCTTGGAGGCAAACAGCATTTCTCTCTGGTCTAATTACTTAGAGATCCAACGTGGCCAGGCAAATACTCTGGTAAGATCTAGCTAGTCCCACAATGATTGTGGTAGCATGAGAGAATATTTATACCAGCCAGTACAGAATACATGGTCAGATAAGACTGCCACATTCAGACTACCCACCTATCTATGAAGTGACCTGCAGGAGGCAATCCATGGCAGATGCAGAGGCCTAGGCTTTTTAGGTGTTCTGCAACAACTCCCCTGATTAGTTTACTATAAAAAATTGTTAAAAAGTACAAAATATTTATTAACATATAGAAAATTAAGATAAAAAATAACAATTCCAATTACAAAATGATAATACATGTAACTTTAGGATCCTAACTTGTGTTTAGACCCAAAGCAAAGTTCATGACAAATTGTTTCTAGCTGTCTGATTGTAACGAACCATAGTTTGCACTGTCCATAATTTGTGAGAGTCAATTTGCCATATTTAATGTAAAGTCAGGTGTCTGGAACAAAGTCTGTGGGGCTACTTCTGAAACAGTAATAGCGGTGCTCATATGAGTATGAGTCTTTGGAAAGCAGCAATCTGGAACTCGTTGAATTGTCAGGAACACTGCATCAGGTCTCAGGAACACTGGAACAAGTGTCTCGAGTGCTGGAACAAGTGTCTGGAACAGTGGTACAGGCATCTTGCAAGGCTTCTTCAGCAAGGGAACACTGGCACCAGTAACTACCTGTAGCTTAATTTTTAGGCGAGACAAAAACACTTTTCGAGATTAATCACAAATTGAGATTTTAAGGCTTTGGCAGGAATTCAAGTCTGGGATGGAGAGAAGAACATAAGGAAGCTCCTACACGGGTGGAGGAGGGAAGTATGAGAATTGATGAATTCAAAATTGATGAGTCTAGTAGGTCCCCGAGCTGATGAATTTAATAGAAGTTTGTAGTGGTCAGAAATTGAGAATAGTTGAGACATAAACATAGACACAACATTTATCACAAACATAATGGTGGCCACCACATGCGCACCCACGCATACACACATTTGATCGATCAATATATTACAGGTGTATATATGACCCATTTAGGGTGATAAATGGTAACTAATCAAGCGCTTTATGAATATAAAGCCGGCAAATGATGATGAGGAAGTGTCTTTTCCTGTGAATAGAGCATTGGGAAAAATTATTTTTGCAAATTATTAAATTTTGGTGAGCACTGTTTTAGGAGTCTCGGAGAATTGAACACTGTAGCTCAAGTTTACTGCATTCTAATAAGCTTATCCTTTGAACAGAATTATTAGAAAAAAAATTTTCATTGATTTAGCAAACTGTTTTGTAATGAGCACTGTGATCAGAGTCCAAAGCCTCAAGCATTATAGATGGAATCTGCAGCAGCCAAGTTCTTTTCTCTAAATCTCTGAACAAAAGCATTAAAAAAATTTTTACTAGTTGTTAGCAGATTTTGATATTGAACACTATACTTGGAGTTCACCTTTTTTTTCTCCTTTTTTATTAATTTATTTTTTTAATTTTTAAAACATTTTTTACCTGTAAACAAAACATTAGAAAACTTATTTTTAAAATATTGACACTGAACATCATACACGGCAGTCTTTTTTTTTTAAACCTTAAAAAACTTTTTTATTAGTTATTTTTATACATTCTTGAGGGTTATTCAGGTACTCTCACCTTTAAACACTTTAAAGCAGCAAGGAAACATTAAGACACTTACATATTAAACACTTAGAAATACATTTTTTTATGGTACCTTCTTTTGGAGGGTTATTTAGGTGCTTCTACCTTAAAACTTACTTCAAGGCAGTTTTTTTTAAAAAGAAAGAAAGGGGTTATCTCCACTTAAAGCATTAACAATTAACAGGCTGCAATGCAAGGTTATTTTTATTAAGGATGAACCAAGATCAACAGGCTGCAAGGCAAAATTATTGTTATTAAAGATGGACCATGTTCAACAGACTGCAAAGCAAGATTATCATTATTAAACAATGAACCAATTCAGGAGATTTGAACAGTTTGCAATTTAAAATTAAGACTTTATATTGAAAGAAATTAGGTGTTTTTAAACCTGCAAGCCCAGGTTTTTATTTGAGGTGAATTTATTGGTTTTGAGTTTGCATTAGTGTTTTTCGTGGCTCTCTCTTGAAACAAATTTAAGGTGAATAATGTTAAAGATACCTGTTTTCCTTGCTTGTATAACCAAATTTTTTGAAGTTTTCTTGAGCACATTTAACACTTTGTCATTAGCCGTAACATTTGCCATAAATCATTCACCAAAACTATCCATTTGCCAGAAGTCATTTGCCATAAATATGCCATAAATATTTGCAATTACGTAACTTAATTATCTGCAAAACTCCAGCCACGTGGGACGGAGCACAGACAAATAAAAAGCGGACAATTTAGTCAGTTTGTCTCTATGGAAAGCTCTGGTGCACATGAAAGCGGCAGGCAACTGTAGATTGAGCCTAAGGCTCTTTCCCAGCTGAATTAAATAAAGATGCCACCAAGAAATTTGATCTTTTATTTCCTTAAACCAAAGGTCCAGGAAAGCCTCTACCTTAAACTTAACAACTTGCTCTCCAGAACTTGCACTCTGCTCCTGTTGGGGGAGGTGCAGTTTTTTTTTTACAAAAATCACAAGAGTTAGCACCAGAAAGGACCAAAATAAAGAATAGTCATGAGGAATGTTGTGAAGCTCCCAGAGCTCTGCTCTTTGACTATTAAATTTAGAACAGGAGGAACTACAAGCCTTTTGAGGCCTGGACAGGTTCAGGGAATTAATCTGTTCCTCCCCATCCTCCTCATCAGAGTTTGTAAGAATTCTAGGGAAGCCCTTAACTTGAGATTCAGTCTCCATCAGAGGGGCATCTCCACCTTCAGAGGTGTTAACTCCCGGCAGATCTTCATTTTGAGAGTTGGCCTTCTTTGGAGGTTTCTTTTCTTCCTCTAGGTTACCAGCAAGCTTTAAAATCTGTTTGCTAGATTTAATTTCATGACTCTCTGAAAGAAAAGCAGGAGTTACAAAAGTTACCACTTTTACTAGCACCTGAAGAAACAGGTGAAGCCAGAACAAAGAAAAAACCTCTGGGAAGTAACACATTTTAACTCATGGTTTAGATGCTGCTCTCAGCTTCAGGAAAAGTTCATCAACATCTCGGTGGGGCCTCCAGATGCAGGGATGCCCACCCAGGGACGCCAGATGTTGGGGAGCGCTGCCAGGGGTCCCAGACAGTGCCGGGAAGTGAGTTCCCTTCTACCTCTGAAGCTGGCAGGGAATGGATGAAGACTCAGGAATCCAATGCAGTTTTAAAATGGCTTTACTATCACAGGTTCCGATATACAATCCAAGAGCAGGGAAAACCTCCGGACTCTGGGTTCCCAGGTAGGCCCCAGCCATGAGTAGGCCAAGATGGCTGCCACCACGTGTTGAGGCCCAACAGAGATGGAGAGGACACAGAGGCAAATGCCAAGGGAAGCCAAAATGGCAAAAAGGGGGAAAAAAAGAGAGCTTCTTTCTTCTTGCAGCTTATTTTATAGCTAGAAATCCGCCCAAACTCCCCAGCCCAGCCCATTTTGGGCTGGGCTATTTAAAGATGAAAACAGGAAAATAGCTCTATAGAAATGCTTAGCAACTTTAGGAGACCAGCTGGCTGCTTACAAGGACCCAGAGCTAATTCAAAGTCTCCTAGAAGAGTTGGGAGGAGCTATAAGCTAAATGTAACTTCCCTAGCAGGGAGGGTCTAATGCCCTCAGGTAATTTCTCCCAGCACCTCACCTAATGTCTTGAGCCAAGATCTGCCTGGAAATGCCTTTATAAGGTAGCAAAGGGGGTTTCTGAGATGGCATGTCTCTGTACCAAAGACTAATACTAATGCCAGTTAAATATTTCTTGAAGCCTTCACAAGAGTCTCGTCTACTTCACGGTAGTTTTGTATTTTAGTTGCCTTTGAGTTATCAGGGAGCCATGCTTGCTTGCTTGGAGGCAAACAGCATTTCTCTCTGATCTAATTGCTTAGAGATCCAACGTGGCCAGGCAAATACGCTGGTAAGATCTAGCTAGTCCCACGATGCTTGTGGTAGCAAGAAAAAGTATTTATACCAGCCAGTACAGAATACATTTTCAGATAAACTGCCACATTTAAACTACCCCCTATGTATGAAGTGACCCGCAGGGAGGCAATCCATGGCAGATACAGAGGCCTAGGCTTTTAGGTGTTCTGCAACACTAAGGTGTTATTTTTCAATTACATTTCTGTAGAGTGATGAAAACATAATCATGACTCATATGAACAATATGTTTGCATTAAACAATATGTTGTGTGCTACTGGAGAGTAAGGACTATGTATCTGTTTAACACATTACCATATTTCCTGTTTTATAGGCGTTAGCTATTTACAAGGCACAGTCAACATTTATAAGCATAAAGTAGAGAAAGCCAGGTAGATGTTACACTAATGAGGAGTGAACACCATCTCCCTTCCCTGACAAAGTCAATGGGCATTTCTCTTAGAGTATGAAAACTTTTGCAATCATCCACTCTGATGAAAAGTTAGGCCTTTAGTGAGAAGGTCTATACTTGGTTAAAAAAATCATTGAATCCTAGTGTTAAAAGATTTCACTATCTACTGACAGCTACTTAAATTTATAATCAGTTACTCTAAATGAAATTTATTTTGTGGCGTGTTGCTAAATAACTTACTTCTATACACAGCTTTTATTTGATTGTGGATTTTCATGTTCCAAATTGGATATGATAATTGATAAATTACAAAACATGCTTCACAAATCAGACTATCAGTTAAGTAGGGATCATGTCTGATTGCCAATGCATTCATGTAAGAAAAATATATATAGCAACTGTTACAATAGCATCTTTTTATATTATAATAGGGACACTAAGGATGATAAGTATGAATGTAAGCTGTGTGCAAATAATAATAGCATCAATGATAATAGGACACGAAAAAATATTAATGACATAAATGGGTTTAAGGTAATATTTAGAAAAACTTTCATAGAAAATGTAATTTTGTTATTAAAATTTTCAAAGTCTTTGGTATATGAGGCTCTTTTTTGTCACTGATGCAATAGTTTTTTTTAAACACAACTTATGATATGCAAAGGATTTTCTAGAAATCTATCAGCTAGTAGCAGACTACAGACTCTCTTTTAGCACAAGTACATGCTGACAATTTGAACTGTTCTTATATTAGTATCATTTCTTCTATTATAAAAATATCCAATTCTCCAGATCTCTTTAAATGAAAATTGAATTGTATTACTTAAGAAGTCCATTCTCTTCTGCAACACCCCTTCAGCATCTCACCTATATATTCTTTTATTATTTCTGCCTTTTTGTGACCAATTGTTCCTCTAATGCCCATTCAGTAATTTTCTATCTCCCTCTTCCTTAATTCAAGTATTGCTGCTAAAGCTCATCTTCAGCTTTTAATTATGAGTTTATTTCAGACTATGTGTCAGTGTAAATAGTTAAGCTAATTTTAATTAAAAATTTAAGTACAGCTTTCATAAGGTCTAAAGCAAATGATTTAGAAAAGTCCAGATATATTACATCTACTGAATTCCCTTCATCTACTTTGTAATTTGATCAAAGAAATGCAATTGAATATGTCTGGCATGATCTCCTCTGTATAAGCCCATGCTGTTTATCACCCAGGCTTTCAGGGCTCTCTTGATGCATATATAATACCTTTCCCCCTTACTGTTCACTCTGTTATTTTACCTTGAATTTAAAACAATAATGGCCAGGATAGTGTTTTTTTTCTTTCTTGCTTGCTTGCTTTCCAAAGTATTTTTAACTTGTTATTGTTTCTATTGTTTTTGAAATGCTTTGGTTGCACCAATCCCAAGAATTATTTCCCACTGGAAACATAAATGCAATAGGTAATTTCCCTGGGAACTAAAAGGTGCTTTATTTAAACCAAATGTGCTTAATTGCTGTGTTCCTTGTGTTCATTTTTGGCCTATTGAGTTCAAATAGCTTATTGATGTTATCATTAATTTTAGATAGCATTCTCATCATTTCAACTAATTATTCTGATATCATCAAAAGAAAAACCTGTAGTTTCGGCATTGCATGCTACTTCAGTCAAAGGTTCTATTTTTCATGTAGTTTTGAGTATTTTTGCATTACTTATATCAATTCCATGACATATTCAATTATGGCAGTCTTGGCATCTTTAAATGATGATTCTATTTGTCACTTGGGTACTTTCTTTACAATAGTAAGTCAAATAATTACTAGTCTCTAGAAATTCACAATCCAGTAAAAAAAATTTATGGTCTATTTTACGTGATAAGCGAAAGATTGTTAACTTGCATTTCTACTAATTGAAAAATAATTCCAATTTTATTAATATGACATATTTATTAATATAAATGTCATTATAAAATACAGCAGTTAAAATCAATTGGCCTATTTTAAAGAGTTTCCACAAAATAAAAAGGCTTCCCACACTTCTGCAGACATAGGACTTTAAAGGGAATGAGGATGTGAACAATAAAGATAATATTAATCCCTTTAGAAATTCTCAGGAGTGACTGTGGTTAGGTCTGCATGCTAATGTCAATAGCTGAGCCTCACATTCAAAGTGCAGGGGAAAGTCACCTTTCTTTATTACACCGGAGTAAATCTACCTCTGGATCTCCACTTGCCATCCTCAGCCTGTCAGTCATACTAAGAAGTCTCCCTCCCTCTCTTAGAGGGGGAAAACCCAGAGGAACAGTGAGGAAGTAAAGGATGTGAGATCTTGGTCTCTGTGGGCACATTTGTCATGCCCAGTCATAAGCAAAGGAGAATGGCTGTACTAGTA
>JAJIBD010035633.1:0-24187 GCA_021461705.1 Cryptotis parvus
CTCACTCAAGTGAGAGAAGGAATCCGGAGTTCTGACCTCCATTGCTATTCCAGAATCAGGGACGCTGTCTCGTTTGCCAAGGCATCGAAAATCAGATGGGCTGGACATGTAATGCGATTTGGAGACAACCGTTGGACTAGAGCCATTACAGACTGGATCCCACGGGATGTCAAAAGATTACGTGGCTACCCACCTACAAGATGGTCGAACTTCCTTGCAAAGACCCTGAAGGAACGATTTGAGGTTCTTCATATTTCTGAATCAACCAGATGCTATTGGGCTACATTGGCATGTGATAGGTCCAATGGAAATGTTGCTGGCGCCTGCTTGAGCAAATTGATGAATACCTGGATTCAAGTGATCAAGGATCAAAATTTGACTATAAATGGATGGACATGGAGAAGATTATGTTGAGTGAAATTAGCCAGAAGGGAGACAGATACAGAATGACTGTATTTATTTGCATGACATAAACATATATGTACATATTATGATACCAATATCCAAGGTCAAGTGGGAAACATGTATCAGGTGACCTCGTCAAAGGTGGAAATTATCACAAACCCTTGGGAGTCAGGAGGCTAGGTAAGACAGAAAAATGGAACAGTGTGCTAACAATTGTTGAAAGTATGAATAGCAACCTAGAACTGAGCATTAAATACAGGCAAAAGATACACGACAACCCTTTAATGTATGTTTTGTAATCCATAGTCAGGAAGGGAAGGGAAAAGAGAAGAGAGAGAGAAAGGGAAAGAAATAAAGAACCTGCCATGGAGGCGGGCTGGGGAGTGGGGGGGAACCGGGTTGTTAGGTGGGAGATGGGCACTGATGGATGGATGGGTGCTGGAACACTCTATGACCAAAACCTAAATGTGAACTTTGTAATTGTATATCTTTGTAATTGTATATCTCATGGTGATATAATAAAATACTTAAAAAAAGAATGCTTTCAGAGGGCTGGAGTATAGTACAGTAGGTAAAGCACTTGCCTTCCATGCAGCTGACCTGGGTTTGATCCCCAGAATCCCATATGGTACCCCCCCTGCCCCCGAACACTGGCAGGAGTTACTTTTTTTTTTTTCTTTTTTGGGTCACACCCGGCAATGCTCAGGGTTTCTCCTGGCTCTGCACTCAGGAATTACTCCTGGCTGTGCTCGGGGGACCATATGGGATGCTGGGGATTGAACCCAGGCTGGCACAGGCCGGTCCAAAAGGTAAGCGCTCTACCGGCTGGGCTATCGCCCCGCACAGGAGTTACTTCTGAGTGCATAGCCAGGAGTAAATCCTGAGTACAGCCAAGTGTGGCCCACAAACCCAAACCAAAGAAAAACCAAAGAAAAGCTTTCAGAGTGTTGCATTACATGATTATTGGTTTATTATTATAATACATATGAAGGCTGCTTATTTGCCAATATAGTAAAATCATGGTATTATTCATCCTGCCCTTCTTTCTTTGGGAGTCAGGGGGGATTTGGAGCAGACCTAGGAGTGCTTATGGGCTATTCCTGGCTCTGTGCTCAGGAGTGGCTCTGGCAGCTTAGGGGACTATATGCAAGGCAATTGCCTTAACCTTTGTTTTCTATCCTGGGTCTCTATCTTCTTAACTGCCACCCAAATGTCAACGTCAAGCATAATAAACAGAAATGACAACATTTGATTTCACTTTTTAGACTAAATAATTCTGCTACCAAAGTGGCTACGTAAGATCAATTGCCAATCTCTATTACATGTATGTTTTTTTTCATTACTATTATATTATTTATGTACCAAAGTTCTATATAAAGTTGATCAAACAACTCCGGTTTCTGTCTAAAATTGCAAAATAAATTATTTTTACCAAAAAATCAGGTCATTAAAGTTTTTGGAGAAATTTCCCATATAACAAATATCTAAGGAACTTAATTTTTCAAAAAATTTGTGTTTTCTAACCAACCTTGGTAATGCCACTGCAAACACATAAGCAGGCCTGTCATTCAGAATGAAATTAATGCTTCTGCTCTTTGTTTAGTTTTTACTTTGTGGAGGGCAGAGACCCCCTGATCATTTCATCAGTTATGAAACAACTTTACCACCTGCTTAGCTGACATATGAGTTGGAAAAATAGTTTTTCTATTCAACACTATAACTAGATCAAGGGGATTAGATATTTGAGCTTTTTAAACCAATATAATGTCAAAATGACAAAGTATATGAAATTCAAAACCCAACGAGCATTTTCATTTTATTGGAGCCTTCCTTATTCATTTTAATTTCTACTTTTTAAAATCTTTAATTTCACTTTTAAACAGGAATTCTACACTTTACACAAGCTAACATGAAAACCATATAAAATCACTTTCTTAGGGAAAAGAAAAAAATGAATTTTCAGAAATTTTAATAGAACACACATATTTCAAATATGGCAGTTGCTAAATAAACATTTGTGGGGAGAAAGAATGAAAAAGAAAAGGGTTCCAATTGCAAACAAATTTGTCTGAAATGTACTACACTAAGCTTTTATATATGGGGACAGAGGTTGAAAAGCCTGCTCTCTCTGTGTTGGTGGGTCATTGGTCAAGTTGCTTTGGTCAATTGTCTAAGACTTAGCTTTTTGTTTTCTGTGTGGTGAAAATGATAATATATTACGCCACATGTCACAGAGTGTTTGTCTAGAAGGGATTATATGAACTAATCCAAGTAGCTGGCTCATAATGATTGTGAAATATGGAAGTGCTCAAGGGTTCGTTATTTCATATTAATAAACTAAGCCAGATGGAAGGATTTCCAACTGAAGCCAGGGTAGAGTCATTCTTATTTATAATTTGCACATATTTCTATTTTAATAATCTCTTTGAAGCGCTATCAACCCTAAAGGCCTCTACTATTGTGCTGTGATAATCCCTCAGATGGGAAATGGGAGACCATGTTTCAGGACACCTCAAAACCATAAAACTCTATCCCTAGAGGGAGATGGATATTCTACCAAAAAATAGGGGAGGCAAAACATAAGATTTTCTTCAGACTTTCTACCTTGTTTGTTTGTAGTTTTATGATTTTATAATATTCCTATCGAAAAGAACATTACTTTGTCTGTAAAGACAAAAGGAAAGACTATAACCGAAAATTTCCCCCAAGAGTTATCAGTTAATTTTCTTAGATATAAAAAATCAAACAAGTTACCTTGTTGTTGATGGTGGTGGAGTGAGTGAGTGAGTGAGTGAGTGTGTGTGTGTGTGTGTGTGTGTGTGTGTGTGAGTGTGTGCACCTGCTCACACAGCAATTAAGTCTAGAAGTCTCTAGTTACAATTGAATACTTGGAGTAATTAAGGAAAGGAAACCTCATTAGAGGGGCTCAAAAAACTCCATCTCGGCAGTTTCCAAATATTTATTATTAGATCTTATCTTGAGCAAAGAGAAAGGTCCTTTGTTCAAAAGTTTCAGACTAATATTTGTCGCCTGGACTCCTGAACCTTTCTCTCATAACTTTCTGAAAATGGCCTCTTAATTAACTTACCACCTGGTGTGCTTTCTCTGAACTTTCAGAATGCTGAAAAGTGATCACAACATTAGGCATAGAAACAGTGTTATGATTCTATTTCTATCACCACACTTCCAGATGTGGAGAGTAGAAGCCTCAGATTAACCTAATCATGCATTAGACTATAGAATGGCATCCAGTCACGCCAAGAACCTGGCGAAGAAACTGGGACTTTATGCTGAATCTTCCCCCAGCACCAGGCCTTAGTGCTCTTATCCTCACTTGCGTTTGTGGGACCAAATGAACATGGTAGCTCCAAGATTTTTAAGTCTTCAGGCCATACAATTTCTTATGCGCTGTGTAAACATAAGAGTGGATGTGCCAGCTAAAGCTCATTAACAAAAATAGGGTTAGAGAGATAGTCCAAAGGGGTAGCGCATGCCCATCATACTGAGGCCCTGAGTTTGATGCCTGGCACCAGAAACCCTCCCACAGAACCTCCAGTGTATCCTCAGGCCCTAGGTGCCCAAGGACCAGCAAAGTCATCCTAGTGGTTCGAGCAATCAGCGAGTAGAGGTGCATCTAAAAAGGCTCATTTCATAAAAATGGAGGTAGAATGGTGAGGGTGTGGGAAATTGGTCAGGGCACATGATTGTCCTTGGAAGGGTACCCTTTGAGACCTAACAGAGCACGGAGATGACTGTCCACACTACTGAGTCAGTGAAAACTTCTGAAAGACTAGATAGGAAATGTTCACGCCACAAAATAAAAAGAGAAAGGACAATTCTGTTCTTTATCTTAGAAATGATAGGTCATTAGTTAACAATATGGTGGCTAATCACACTGCAATATCGACCTGCTGGATGAAATGATCGTTCACTTTCAACTCAAGTGACACCTGCTACATCACAATTTAAATGCTTTTTTTTTTTTGGCTTTTCCCTTTTCTCTGAAATACTGAATTACTACATGGCACTTCAAACATAATTATTCTAATGCCAATCTGCTCAATATCTTAGATGTTTAGGCGTCCTCTCACCTCTTCAGGTTACTCCCATTCTGCTCACGATCTTATAGTGTTTAGGTGACTCCTTGCTCTTCATTGTTCTTGCAATAACCAGGAGTCACAGATAAGATACTTGGATGCTCAACAAGGGATGAATACATGTGGTTTGAGTGCACCAAAAATTACACTTTTTAGTTGTAGCTCTGGGGATAATAAGTGGCAGTGATGTCAGGATCATACTTAATGCATGGGCTAATGCTGGGACTGAATTCAAGGTCTCATGAGTTGTGAGGCAGGCTCCACCCTGGAGCCATATCTGGGTGTTTTGGTGTTAGGTAGGGAACAGGGTGGATAGAGTGCAGGTGGGAAGTTAGGGCTTGATGGCTCTCTTGATAGGATGGCTAAGTAAGACTGAAGATGTAAATGCACAGGAGAACCCCTGAACTCAGTCAAAACCTCAAATGATCAACAGGGTAAACAGCTTGCCATTCCCAACAAGACTTGTAGGTGTCCTAGCTGAGAGCAGTGAGGTGTGTAAAGAAAAGGCATGGAACAACGCGGTACTAAATGTAGTGGAATGTGCGGAGACCTTTTCTTCAGAAAAAATACACTGAATACTGCTATCCCTGTGGTCCCCTCTGCTCCTAAAGGGGCTCAGGGCTCTGGTCCTTGGCTGTAGGACAAAGCTGCTTGTCACTAGAGATGCCTCTAGGTCCTGCCTCTATGTCCAGGGCTTCTAGAAGGACACCAGACTAATTGAAAATTCCATTGACTTTTTTTTTCAACACATGATAGTGGTTGGGGGCCTTCTCCTGACTTGGTGCTCAGAGGGTCAGAAACAGCTTCCATTGTGCTGGGGTAAACAAGTGGCACAAGGACTGAAAACCTAAGCACTCAGTGCATGTGAAGTATGATTCTCTGACTCATCCGAGTCAGCCAACTCTCCATCAGCTTTGGAGCACCCTGAGTGAGAATACAGGTTACAGACTCAAACTCTGCATCAGACTGTGATGCACTAATCTTCATTTCCCGCCAAAAATCATTTCCGTCAGTGCTTGAAAACACTTGTCACTTCAAAGTGTACATGCTTTTCTTGAAAGCTCAGATTTATACCTTATAATTATTCGCTTACTTTGGTTAGATAATATTTATTTAATCTTAAAAGCATAGTATTCACAAGATCATTTTTCAACAAATGAATTTCCAGCATACTAATACCATCAACACTTTATTATCCTTTCTAAGCCCAGCTGAACTGTGACCGTGCTGGTGTAGTGTAATCTGATGAGCATGTAAAATCGTTTCAAATAAATAAGAATTCTGAAGTCTGGATTTCTGCCCGAGGCGTTGCAGGTGTGACTGCGGTACCCGGCTGCATCAGCAGGTGGCGTAGATACAGGGAGACAGGCTTGTCTACATCCAGGGCTCCCGCCCCCTGGGCCCCGATGGTTATTGATCTAACATAGAAAAATACTCGGTCCCCTGAATGAAACCAGAGCCACAGCAGAGACTGGTAACCTACCCGTGGTAAATTTGATATGCCGAACCATACACATGAACCTCATTCCCAATGGGAGACGTTATTACTCAAGCAAATCGACATGAACAACGGGAAGACGCGTGATAAGATCGTTGGATAGATGTCTGTCCTCTCTACAATGTGCAAAAGGTTTTGAGCTCATGCAGGAAAATGCTCAGCATAATGGAGATAAAGATGTTCAACCTGGGGCTAGAGTTATAGCCCAGCGTGGTAGGGCGTTTGTCTTGCACGCAATAGCTCCAGCCAGCTTTCCGTTCCATCCTCACATATCCGTTGGTCCCCGAGCAACTGCGAGTGAATTTGAGTGCAGAACCAGAGTAACCCCTGAGCATTGCCGGTGTGACCCAAAAAGCAAAAAAAAAAAAAAAAAAAGAAAAAGAAAATAAAGGAAATTTCATCCCTGAATAAGGTGCTGGTTTGTACTGCCAATATCCTAGAAGAAGAGCAGGCTTTTAATCCAGTACCTGAAGTGGAGGTTGGGAGTTATCCCTGGCAGCAAATTCTTTTTCCCCTTTAGGGATGTAAGATCGAGAGGATAAACGACATCATATGAGTATCACTGCTCTGAAGTGTTTCATTTATTTTCAATTAGCTCATGAACCCAACAGCCTCTAGCTGCAGATGTTATATATAATAATTTATTCTGTCTATTAGATGCAGAGATATCTGAAACCTCAAACATCCCTGCTGAGAGAATACAGAATTATGTTATGTGGGAGACACAAACGGTCTGTGGCTGCAGCAAGTTACCGTTAGCAAAGCCAGCCAGACTTCAAATGCTGAAAGCGCCTCAGCTGCACCCAGGTAATCTGATGTTCTCCTGTTGGTCAGGCAATCCCACGAGAAAGGGCCTGGAAGGTGGTTGGATGTTTTAGAAAGCCTCAGGCACGTGAGGTGTAACTGGGGCTGGGCAATCGCGATTTTGGCTACCCACAGTCCGGGCATCTGGTGGGAAAAGGAAAAGATTTTTATCATAGAGAAGTCAAAGAGTTAGTTGAGGAAGAATAGTTAAAAAGTCACTCACTGAATCCAGTTTCTAATTGCTTGTGTTTTTCTTGGGACTCCACTAATCCTTGCTAACATTGCTGAGGGTGGGGGAGAGAGGGCCTTCAGCTGCTGAGACTTCTCTGACATTTATGCAGCAAGAACTTTTGTCTGTGATTTCACATTATTAGTTACAAAGGAAGATATAGGAAATACAGATAGTATTTCCGCTATGGGCTTAAATTCAGGTATATTCCCAGAAGTGGTATTGTTGTCTACTGAAGGGCACCCAAGGTCTGAGAAACATTATATTGTTTTCTCAGAAAGGCTGAACCAGTTATCAGTCCTACCAACAATGAAGAAGAAAGTCCCTTTCTCCCACATTCACATCACCGTCGAATGTTTTTGCCTTTGATGTGTGCCATCTTCTAAAAGATACCATTCTCATTTGTTTTGATTTGTATCTCCCTTAAGGATTAGCAATATAGAGCATCTATTCATATACCTTTAATCTTTTTTTTGCATATATATATGTACAGATGGTTTTTTTTTTTTTTTTTTTTTTTGGGAAGGTCACACTGGTGACGCCTCAGGGGCTACCCCAACACTTTGTTTAGAATTATCATTGTGCCAGGGAATTATAAGGGATGCTGGGATCGAATCCAAAGTCAGTTGCGCAGTAAGGGCAAACACCTAGCTCGCCCGCTGTAAGCGCATCAACACGATCCTCTATCTTGAGGAAATGGTGTTCATTTATTCCACTTTTTTGATATGTCACTTTTTTTTTCTTGGCATCGTCTGACCAGTGCCATATATCTTGGACCTTTATCAGATGGGTATTGTGTAAAATTTATTTTCCACAACTGTAACACTCATATCTATTATCATTTTTACAGTATAGAAGCTTAATTTAATATTTTGTTTATCGCTGCTTAGTCAGCAGTGTTTCACCGGCCAGCATCTTCAATGTGATGTGTCAGCAGTGTTTCAGTGCGCCGCAGGTGGTGCTGTCTACATTTTCCAGGTATCTTAAGAATCTAGCCTCTTGATAATTAAGGTCTCACCCTATTTTGAGCTGAATATTCTGTAATTTTGGATGCTAAGAAAGAGTTGAAGTCACTAATTTTTTTTTTTGCATGTAGTTGCCCAGTTTTACCAGCACCACTTAAAAAAGAGGCTTTCTTGCTCCATTTCACATTTCTGCACCTTATCAAAGATTAGTATGATCGATATGTTGGGGAGCCATGGTCCCGTAGATAAAGAAATAGTTAGGCCACCGAACATGGGAAATGGATGAAACTCTATGGAGTCCAGTACAGTTCCAAAAGTTGGGTTTAATAAAATGGCCCGATTGCTGATTTGGATTGTAGCTGATTAAACAGCTACAATCCAAAATAATGGGATTCCCCAGACCTCAAGCTCTTGTCGTGAACTTACCACAGACCAAGTCTCCCACCAAAGCGGATCCTCCGAATTCTCAAGTCAGTCCTCTAATATATCCAAAAGTAATCCAAATCTTCTCACACTCACACACACGGTAGGCAGAGTTGATATTTGCTCTCCTGCTCTAGCTGATCACAAGGTATCGGGAAGGATGGTATCGCAGCCCTGGCCACATCCCAGCAGAGAGCCTCAAGAAGCCAGAGTGAACCCCCACACCATGAGGGCAGTTATTGCCGCTCTTTGCCATCCGACTCTCTCGTCAGAACTCCACCTAGCAGAAGAGTTCGATCACAGCCCCAGCTCGCCACCGACCCACCCTGCAGCAGTTTTTCCAAGCCCGACCAGGTAGCGCGTCGCATCCAGAGAACCACACACAGACTCGACAGAGCTGCTACTTGCTCTCCCCAGCCCAGCTGATCACGGGCATCCAGGAGGGATGGTGGTTCTAGCCCTGGCCTACTACCCCAGCAGAGCCTTGCAAGAAGCCAGAGGAATCCCCACACCATGAGGGGCTGCCATTTTCCACATCTGAATCCTCTCGCCAGAACTCCACCCAGCAGAAGAGCTTATCAGTGGTCACAAGAAGTTCATCAATAAATGCCCAAAGTTTTGAGGCAGACTACAAGATTATTTCACCTGCAGCAGAGTCGTGTTACCCAAGCCATATTTGGATATGCCAAATACTTTATGCAATAATTATAGACCTCATTCTATGACTTGATGAATGGATTTGAGGCTTTATAACTGGAGTGGGTAGATGCCCTTGCTATCTCGCATGTGACAGGTCACATTGATTTTATCAAAACTGCTCATCAATCAAGACTTACAAATGTAGTTTTCACGGAAGTAATCAAGTGAACTGAAGAATGGACAAATTCTCCCACAGTGGTCACGCATATATCTGTCGGCAAGTCTGAACATTTCATTTGGACTGACGGCATATGAATTGTGGTAAGAAAAAATTATAGCTAATGACTGCAGTTGACAAAAATTAAGATGATTTTATTATTCAAAGGGAACTTTATGGGGAACAATCTGTGGTGAGTATTCAAGAATAATGAACAAAAGAAGAGAAGAAAAATGAAAAACTGATGTCATGCCCTACCACATGCTCATGTAATTTTCTACCCTTGTGTTCAGGGGAAATTTAATACATCACAAAGTCATCGACTTCTAGATGAGTAAATTTGTAAATTTCAGGCCTTTCTTGTGGAGGAGGTTATGTGTTTTTCTATATGAACTATAAGTTTGAACTAATGTGAAGAAGGAAACCCATGAAGAAGAAAATTAGTACATGACAGTAATGAGGTAATGTGTGAAGGAAAAAAAAAATGTGTGTATGTGTGTGTGAGAGAGAGACAGAGAGATAGAGAGTACTAGAAAAGGAGAGGAAAGAGTTGAGTTGATAAGAGAGAATAGGAAGAAACTAATAAAAAGAGAAACCATGAAAGGTACTATTGAACTCCTAATTTCTAAATCTAATTGCTGCTCGTTTATTGGAATCTGCTACAAAGTTTATCTATTTTTTCCCCTTCGGTTATGACTGCCACAGCCTCCTATGAACATCATAAATAGTAACATAGATACTTCTCTTGGAGTTGGAGCACACAGCGGCTGCTTACTTGGTGGCTGCATCCAACCTGAGTTTGATCCGCCATACCCCATATGGTCCTGAGCGCCAGTCTGAGCGATCCCTCACCACTACCAAGTGTCCCTTCAACCCTCACCTCTGCAAAACCTGAAAACATATCTCCGGCCCAAAGATTCAGTGCTAAGTTCATTTTTAGTTTTTGGTCACTGAGAGCAATGTCATATAGGCCGACTTGATTAAGTTCCAGATGCAGTCAACATCTGCCCTGCGTAATCGTCCAGCGCGGAGGTTCATGTAAGCCTCACTGCCTCAGGGTCAAGCCCACCTTCTGGTCCTCCCCACTGCGGAGCTTAGCCTGAAAATCTGAGAGCTGTGCCAAGTGGCCAGGCGTGTTAGATGAGACACACCTTTACTTCTCCAGCTCGGCCTGAGCGTCCAGTTCTAGGGGCCAGCCATTCCCAATCACTACATTCAAATGGAACACAGGACTTCCCAGGTTCCCTCCAACCTTTGACAGGATTTTCATGGTGAATACTACACGCACTTAAAATCATTTTGTCATACAAAAAAGTCCCAGATGTACCAATATGCTTAATAACATTATTGACTCCAATGTGCCTGAAATGCGTGTGTTCAATCTAAACTGACTTCATTAGGGCAACCGCTTAGTTTGAACCTGGGGGCCCACCGAGTAACTGGGAAGTTATCCAGAAGGATAAGTTATCCATGAGTTATATCCAGAAGACTTCTGGATAGCAAGTCAAGAGTGATGGCTCAAGAGTTTCCATAGTGGAATGTGTGTCACCTCTGATGACAAAAAACACAAAATCCTCTTGAGAGGTGAGAAAAAAAAAGTCTCCTATTTTATTCACAATACCCTTCCTGGGGGAAGAGGAGATGCACTTGTGTATTTGACAACCATTTTTCAGCACAGAAGAGCAGTCAGCAGGCAATGAGGTTTGAAGAGTAAGTACAGGTCAGACACTGGGAAAGGGGTTGTAAGTAGAATGCGGGAGATACAACGGGCAATGCTTAAAAAGACACCATGAAAGGCTGTAGGTACAGGCACGCCTTCAAACTGCACTTGGCAGGATGGACAACACACACACATATGCCCAGACGATACTTTTAACTTGTTTTTGGTTCAGGACTCAACCTTTTTATTTAATGAACTCATCTTTGGTGCAGAATCTTTGAAGAGAAATTACTACCCAGCCCCATTGAGATGGCAGTCAGGCTAAGGTTGTTGGAAAATCTGTTGCCCAGCCAGGGGCAAAAGCATTCTTGTTCAAGCCTGGGAGCTTAGTTGGTGGCATTGGTGAAGAACAACCTGGTGCAGTTAGTCTTTAAAACAAATGCCGATGTCAAACTCCTGTCTATTTGTACTAGTATGTGTTTAAACTTCATGTTTAAAGGTCTATATAACTCCCTCTAAGTCTTGGCAAACAGTCCTGGCCAAGGAATAGTACTAATACTGACATTTGAGGTAAATTTTTATAACTGTGGATTGTATAACTTATAAGCTGGGACAGGTTTCTTTTAATGAATTTATCATTATTTATTTTGACTTTTAGGGTCTGATGGATTCTTTGTAGGACTATTTGTATTGCTGTTATGATATATTTAATCATAAAGATAAGCCTAGTTAAGATGGAGAAAATTTTCTTGGATCCAAAGGCTATGAATCTTAATAAAAGCACAAGCTTAGCTGCATGTCGCTCACAGCTACATTATTATATTTCTACACCAGTTCCTAAAACAAAAAAAATCAGTAGTCCCCACTTCCTCTTGCTTAAAATCTTACAGAAAGAAAGTCTAAAAAATAAGCTAAATTTTAGTGTAGAGGAAAAAAGAGCTAGATAGGCATAGGTTTTAAAACTATCTGAAATAAGCCTCTCTTTCCATCATGAAAGCAAGTTCATAAAACACTCCATTCAATACTGGAGCAAGCGTTTTTCTTCAGATTGTCTTAGTTTCAGGTCATCATTTTATCAGTTATCTTAGAATGTTAAAAATACCCCAGCCCATAATGTCCACACCAGGGTGTCTGACCCACTGAGGGGTTGCAATCTTCCAAAGCCTGTAGAAGCCTGATTGAGGTGGCGGCGGGGGTGGGAGGGTTTGAGTGGGGCAGAGTTTGCTGGCTCTGGGTTGGTTGCCGGGAAGCCCACTATCACCTGACCCTTCAATCTGCTCTCCGCTGTCGCCTCCTCTGATGACATGGAATGGTATGGCAGGCGATGCGCTCAGAGGCTGTTTTAGGCCCGCTTAGCGAGTCTTTCTGTGCAGGGCTTTGCCAGGCAGCGCTTCCATGGGTTCCAGTAATTACTGGAAGGCGCCGGCGTTAATCAAAGTGGCGACCAGCAAGAAAGGCCCCGGGGTCACCACCGTGCTGCTCTGAATGGTCCTCACGGTCGTGGTGGTGCGCGGCGGGAGGAGGACTGAGGGACACGCAGACTCGCTGGGCCCTGCGTAGCAGCCCTTCTCGATAGCGCTGGGCACGTAGCTGTGGCTCCGCATGCGAAGCAGCCGGGCATGGGCAGGTTCAGGGCCTCCACGGCCTTACCCAGCCGCTGAACACCGACTCGCACACGGACTGGAATCCGCATCTGACTTCCATTCGCCAATTGCAGGCGGAGACGGCACCACACTGGCGAGCTGCAGCCGGTTTTATCCCCTCTCAAGAAAACTTGCATCAGTTATGGGAAGCTCCAACGCTGCTCTGTTCCTCTTAGTCTCACACTGGGTTGCAATAGCATCACAGTGACCCACAACATCAGCGAAAGTGCATTGAGTGATAGAGAAGAGTTTGTTTTTAGAATGCAAGGGCTGAGGCTCTGATCGCCTTACCCCAGGTTGCCACGCCAAATTTCTCACTATGAAATGTTTGCATGATGAATCTATATCAGAGTCAGCGTATTTCAGACTCCATCAATAACAAAACCCTTTTAATCTTGGAGTGATTATGTTTTTTTTTTAAGCCTATTTGTTGTACTCAGGATCAATTTTTAGTAGCTTATTCATAATCCATAATAATGCTCTGGTGAACCAAGTAATTAACCCTACACTATTCCTCTGGCCCCAAGCACAAAAAAATTAACTAAACTTTTGATAGGATTTTAAAAGATACTTGCCTTTGAAAGGGGACTTGTCATTTGTCACTTAGTTCTTTCTCGTTAGTTCACTCCATCAGTCTTGAGCGGGTGCCAGTAACATTCTAATGGGTTGGAATGAGATCCATATTGTTACTGTTTTGCATAAATAAACACCACGGGTTGCTGTACAGGCTCTGCCGTGGCTCTGGGTTCATTCCCCAGTCTTTTCTATGTCCCACCATCAACCATGAGGTCCATGGGGCAGAGCCCTGCGTAGACAAAGCCTGTTTCCTGCCTGCCACCTGCCAACTTAGGCCGGGCACCAGACACACCTGTAACACCTTGAGGGGCAGGTGAAAGGGACTAGTCTCACCAAAACATTTCAAGTCGACTGAAACGTGACTTAGTGCAGCGCAAGGGAACAAACCCGATGCTCTCTGTAAAGATACCCTACAGAAATAGACCAAACCTATTATTACTAAAAATCTTCAACAGTACTATTATGATTCCCAAACAAGCTACAACCTATTTAAAGAAACTTCCACTTTTCTTATAAGACTTGGACACCAGATCACAAACAATTCATAAACAAATCAAAAATATATTTCAAACGAGTTTCTTTTTTGAAGAATCCATTTATCCTGGCTTCTCCGGGCATTAGCTACGCCTGAGCACCACCTCACACAGATTTGTCCCAGCAGCTGGCTTCCAGCTAGATTCGCCGCCATGTGGAGCATTCTTCACTTCTGCTGTCTTCTCAAACCTCTAGTCTAACTTATCACTAATACAAAAATCATGAAACTATTGAGAAGTCAACAGACTACATTTCATTAACCTCTGACCAGGTACTGGAATAATTACAATTTTTTGGTTGTTGTTTTGCTTTTGAGCTTACTCCTGGCTCTGCAATCAGATCACTGCCATCACCGTGTCCGCATGCTACGACTTTCCTCACCTCCCGAGTCACTCTGCAGCTTCCGCATCACTGTACCTGCAGAGTGAACCCCTGCTCCGCTGTGTCTTCATGCCAGGGTGAGGGGCAGGCTGGAATCAGGCCCCAGATGCAAGGCAAGTGCCCACCTGCTGTACTGTTGTTCTGGTCCCAGAAAGAAATCACAAGTTTTCACTGCTCATTTATGCTCTTGAATATTCACATCTAATAATGGCTAACTTTTTTAAGCTACAGATGAAATGACCACTACCATAAAGCATATTTAGGTGTCAAAGAGTCGCTTCTTCTACTTCAATACCTTATTTATCATCATAACCATGCCCTCGAAAGAGAAGGTTCAGAAAACTGAAGGCTGTGCGTCAGCAGGTGGCAGACAGGAGACAGGTTTGTTCACACCCAGGGCTCTGGCCCCATGGGCCCTGGATATGGGATGTTCAGATAGAAATGGGCCCTGGAATGAACCCAGAAACACGGGGCAGAGCC
Source organism: Cryptotis parvus (assembly GCA_021461705.1). Lineage (NCBI taxonomy): Eukaryota > Metazoa > Chordata > Mammalia > Eulipotyphla > Soricidae > Cryptotis > Cryptotis parvus. Next base: position 14,552 of record JAJIBD010035633.1, read on the forward strand.
TGCAAGCTACGCATGGTATATTCAATATGCCAAAACAGTAACACGTTATCCAGTTCCTAACTCCAATGGAGACGCTACTGCACCCACTCTGAGCAAATAAATGAAAACAGAACATAAGTGAAGAGGAATTTCAAATAGCATTTTCAGACTTTAACAATAGGGTTGTAGCTTAGAGTCTTATATACTTCTGGTTTTGAGCTCAAACCCTTGGTGTCCTATATGTGAAACCACAGTCAAGGCTGTTTTACTGCTTGAGTTCTATTGATGAGATCTGTTCATCCCATCACAAGTGTGGTCATTGTTAGATGGTTGTGTATCATAACAAAGTGTAATCTGGGGCCTGAGCGATAGCAACAAAGCAGGGAGTGGGCATTGACTCGTGGCTGACCCAGATTAGATTCCCAGAATCCCATATGGTCCTCGAGCACCGCCAGGAGAATCTGAGTGCAGAGCCAGAAGTAACCCTCGGAGCACTGCTGCGTGACCCAAAAAAGCAAAAAAAAGTGTGTAATTCCAATAAGCATCACCAAGCACCATAAACAGAAATAGAAAATGAGTGTGGCAGCCAGAAGTGTGATGCCTGCTGAGCAATGTGCAAGAGCTGCTGCTACCTTCGCGAGCACTAAGACCACAGCACTGTGCCTCAGTGAGTGCATGCTGCAAGCCACAGCTAAGGGAATCCCATCTGGTAAATGAGTACTCCAGGAAGGTGCGTTTCTCCCACAGCTAAAGGATCCTATCCCTGGTGACCGATCAGCAAACACCACAGTCTGGTAAAACCAGAATGCCACCACTACATGATGTGCAAGTTGCACAGTACGGGATGTATAGCCTCCTGCCGTCCCAACGAATAATACCAACAGAGAAGAGAGGGAGAAGGTAGAGAGGGAAAGGATTACATATTTTTCCTACATTCATACATAGATATCCTGCTTGTTTTCAAGTTCAGAATTATAGATTCATAATTATATATAATTAGAAGCAAAATGATATTTTGTTAGAATTTACACTTTAAATTCTTAAATCCATTTTTATTGAAGTCCTTCCAGAACCCACAGGACCAGATCTGATGCAGACTATTAATCATCTTTTAATGTGGTTTATCAAATAACACCAAACCTATAACTGCAATCCACTCTCTCCACCAATGTCACAAAGGGTCCACCCATCCTCCCAGTACAAACTCAGTTTGGTAGATAACATGCCCAGTTTCAATAACCTTGGCAAATGGCTTTCTCCTCACCACGCTTCTTAAATCCACATATGAAATATCTTTAAAAAAATTTTTGAGGAGCCTTTCTGAATGCCAAGAAACCTAACACATTTACAGATGAACAGAGCTGGATTCTCCAATTTATGTAATTATAAATCAACGATAAATAGACAAATAATATTTTTTAAAAACTGTATATCTCTTCTTTCGACATGCATAAATTAGAATAATTTTGTGCTAATTCATTTTAAAATTTACATAAAATAGATGCTTCACACATGTAAAATTTAAAAGAGTGAGAATTATGAAAATTTTAAATGGAAAAATCTCAACATTCTAAAAAGTTTAAAAATATGTTTTAGCCTTCAAAAAGAGGTATCTTTAAGTTAGAATGTGTTATATTTAGATATGTTTCTTTATACCCTTATAAGATATAAGGCATGATCTAATAAGATAATACTTATATATTTGATGCATGGTATTGAAGATCTGTCTTATATACAAAAGATTATAATAAAATGATATGTAATATTATATATGATATGTCAATAGATGCAGAGAAAGCATTTGACAAGTTTCAGCACCCATTCATGATAAAGTCTCTCAACAAAATGGTAGTTGAAGAAACCTTTCTCAATATAATGAAAGCCACCTACCACAAGCCCGTAGAAAGCAATATTCTCAATGGGAAAGATTAAAAGTCTTGCTCTAAGATCAGGCATGCATATTTGGTTGCCCACTCGCCCACTCCTTCAAATCGTGCAGGAGTACTTCCATAGCAGGCAAGACTTCCACTTTTGATAGCCCACTTATATTTCTTTCTGGAAGCAAGACAATGCCTTGGTTTTATCTCATATCTGTCTCTACAGACAACTACAGCTCAGTTTCATCCATCATCTTTTCTTTATTTTAATGATTATTTAAAATTATAGCTTATGTTTCAATAGCGTCGTCAGTTGCAGATGCTCTGTGCCCTGCTGCATTGGTGGCAGGTGGCAGACAGAGTCAGGTTTGTTCACACTCAGGGCCTCTGCCCCATGGCCCTGGATGATTGATGGTCTGACAGAAAAGACTGGACCCCAGATGGAACCCAGAGCCACGGCAGAGCCTGGCAAGCTCCCCCATGATATATTTCTATGTGCCAAAACAGTATTAACACTAAACTCATCCCAATGGATAGAGACGCCACTGGCGCCTGCCGAAAGCAAATCAATGAACGGAAGACAAGTAATACAAGTGAAGTTTCATTAGTGTTCAAGTTCCCGGGATGGTTGTACAAATTATTTCCCCACCTCTACCTCTGACGTGCCTATGACCCTTTCTCCCCACCGCGCCCATCCTGAGGTCATCTCAAGTTCACATTCCCTTCCCGCCTGTCTCTGCAATTTGTTTATCAACTGTTATGGTTTCATGTACACTCACTTTATATGCTTTATATGTATTATATTGAAGATCTGCATTCATAAGTAAAATTTAATAAAAATGTAAAATAACCACCTCCTTAGCACCACCCATGTGCTGAGACCCTCCACTACATCCTCAATTACTTCCCAACCATATATTTGCTCTCCTTCCACTAAAACCCAGGTGCTCTCAGGTTTGTATTCTAGTATCTGATGATCATCAATTGTTTTTTAGCACATTTTCTTCCATGCTGACTGGACTGACTGCTGAGAAATTCCTGACACTCCCGCCTGCGTTTCATCTAAGCACAGAGGCCCACACTCCCCTGCTGCATCGCGTCAAGCACCTGCTGTAGGGAGTACCCTCCACATACTCGTATTCCCTGTTGGTTTCAGAACCTTCTGTTAGTCTCCCGGCCTGAAAAGGCTCACTGGCTGATGGTGCCTATGGCTCGCATGTAGCTTTTCATTCCGGGAGCGGAACTTTGCGATGTGGGCAGGCCTGCAGGATCAAGGTTGTCCAGTCACTTGGGTTGATGGACACTTCACTGACCACCAGGTAAACGTGACTGATCTGAGTTTGGGGAGTGTTCATGAAATCCTGAGAATAATGCAAGGAGCACAGTTAGTCACATTCTCTATACTGTGCACCGTAACCCCCACACACACACACACACTTTCCAAGAGAGATCTATGCTAGTGTTTTTCCTAACACAAATAAGTCCCTGGTTTTTATCACAAGTTAAAAAATAGGAAGCCCATCAGCATTATGCTTTGTAGCAGGGGCAACTATAGGCAGCTTTGAACCCAGGCAGCATGGTAGGGCACCTCTGGGCCCCCTGTCTACTTCTCTGGCATTCCTACTTTCACCTAGGTTAGTGTTATCTTGGGTTTTATGGATAACTCTTGTATTTTTGAAAACACTAAAGAAATTCCCAAATAAATTCATGGTGATTGTTTCTTCGCTTCTGCCAATTCATCTTCACGGGTTTCACAGGAAGCTCTATTTTGGGATAGCAGTAGATAAATCTACAGTAAGATGCCATGTTACTATTGCTGATGGACTTAAATATCTGGGCAATATCAGTCTCTTTCCTATGATTTCAAAACTTCATGGTGTCTCAGAAGAAACATTTGAGAGACACAGCAAGAATATTGATGGAATTTAAATGGCTAAATTTTTTCTAGTCAATTGGATAATTTCCCATTTAGAGTTTCCTGGGGATTCTGGTAAGTGGAGATATTAGTTTCCTGGGCAACCCAGCATTCTTATTTCTCTGATTTGTAATATTCTGGAGTTCCGCTTTACAAAAAAATCTTTTTTCCACACGATAAATTGATACATATATTTATATATTGCATACAGGATAATAACCAAATAGCAGAATATTCTGGTTCTCATCTGTGTCTATTTATGTATTCACTCAACCTAAACCTTATTATGTAAAGACACATTTATAATCTCGTGTATTTTATATTTTCAAGATGCATTTTTCAATTGACAAAGACAGAGATATTCCCAGTAAAAGTTCAATATATACAGAAGAGCAAGAAGTAGAGGGTCTTTTTTCTCCGTACATACCAAAATTCAGCCAGAATTATACCACTGATAGAATGTGAACTTTGGTGTACGCCTTTCTTCCATTTTATAGATATACAAACAATATAGTTTATAATTTTGTGTTTTCTTCAGTGTGGGATTTAAAATTATTAACCTTTTTGCAGTAAATTATTTTGAATGTGGGAAATATAAATATAAGGAAGAGATAAACTTTGAGTATTTATAAATAAAAGAACAAACTTTGTCTTTAAGTAGTTTTGCATTTATGTTATGTGACTGAAGTCAGCAGCCCAGGAAAACAGTGAGTCGCCTGCCTCTGCCTGTTTTCTGGGGTGAATGTACAGAATGAATTGGTAGAGCTGTCGGCAGGTAAAAGGGTCGCGCTTTTGCGGGAAGGTTTCGACTACACTTGACTATGCTCAGAGCTTGCTTCTCACCTCTGTGCTCAAGTATCACTCTGCCATGCTTGGGGGACCAGACGTACCTGGGATCAAACTGTATCATCTGTTATTTCTATGGAAAAAATTAATTCCTTACCATTCCATCCACGGCAGAGCCTTCAGCAAGCAATCTGTTGTGTATTTGAAATGCCAAATACCAGTAACAACTGATAGATAACCTCATTCCCATGAATGGTTTGAGGCTCTTTATGTTCCTGAGCAAGCAGCCCTTGGCCTGCTTTGGTATGAGACAGGACATATGGAGATGTTACTGGTGCCCGCCGAGCAAATCGATGATGAACGGAAGACAGTGATACAGTGATTTATAAACAAATGTTCAGATATATTTATACATTACTTATATAATCATCAGGAAGATAAAATAAATCAATCAAAGAACTATGTGAACAAATAAAAATAAACCCTCCAAGTTAGTCATATATATGATCAAATTTTAGCTACCCACTGAAGATATAAACCAAAAATTTTCATGTAAGGTATAAGATCTAGAGTTATGAAATACAGGTCTCCACAGCTGTTGGGACCTTAGATTTGATCCCTGGCACCAAAAAAAAAAACATTCAACATGGCAAAAGTATAAAATAAAAAAAGACTAAAAAGTATAGCAGGCATTAAATGAAAGAGGGGGAAGCATGAGATAGTACAGCAGGTAAAGAACCCCGCGCTTTGCAGTGGCTTATTTAGATTCAATTCCTGGCATCCCATATCCTAGGTCCTGAAGACTGCCAAGAGTTCCCAAATATGGAGCCTGGGTAACCCTGAGCATCTCTAAGTACAGCCCCACAATCAATCAATCAATCATTGCAAAGAAAAGCAATATTTTTATGCTGAAAAATAAATACCATAAAAATGTTCTAAATAAGCCTATAGAGGGGAATTTATGAATCTACAATAGAAATATCCAGAACGATATTGTGGTAATGAACTCATTGAAACTCCGCATGAAGTTCACAGTAGCATTATTCACAAGAGTGTAAAGATAGGGGCAACCAACTATCTATCAGTTGAAGAATGGGAAAGTCCATACCGAATAACTTATTGGATTATAAAAGGAACAAAAAGTAAAAGCCATCATGTGCACGGCTAGGGATGAACTTTGAAAAGATGCTAAGTGAAAGAAGTCTGTCACAAAAGACTCAAACATATGTTTCCCTTTTGTAAATGTTCTGAATAGACAAATATACAAAGTAGATTTGGTAGCCACCCAATCAGGGGAGTGGGGGGAGGTGGTGAGGCTGGTAAAGGAGAAGAAATAATGGAGGAATAAAAGGGAAGTAGTATAAAAGACATGAAGTTTCTTTTTGGGGTGATGAGAATGTTAAAATTTACTTCATGGGATGTTGACACAATTTGTACATAGTAAATTAATGCAATTGCCAATAGTGGGATGGCATCAGGAATATGGAGGCTGTATAAAGAAACAAAGCAAGTGTTCGCTGATAACAAATTATTGGGCATCAGGCGGTGGCAGGAGGGGCGGAAGAGGTAAACTAGAGTCGTAATCTTGGACATTGGTGGAGGGCTTTCAGCACTTTGGTAGTGGTGGAGGTGCAAAATAACTTTTTATGTCCCAAAGCATCAACGTTAATAGTATTGTAACATGTTACCTCATTAGAATAAAAGTTTAAGTGCAAAAAGAAGTAGTTGTAGGGGGACACTATCATTGTTGGTGGGAAAACCAGTGTAAGCCTTTTCTGGTAAACAATATGGACTTCTCCTCCAAAGACTAGAAATTGAACTCCCATTTGACCCACCATATACCACTCCTGGAATCTACTCTGGGAAACCAAAAATACGCATGCGGAAACACCATCTCTACTTTTATTTCAGTAGCAGCATTATTCACAATAGCCAGAATCTGGAAGCAACCAGAGTGCCCGAAAATCGGGATGACTGGATAAAGAAGCTTTGGTACATCTACACAATGGAATACTATCAGCTGTTAGGGAAACAGTTATAAAATTTAGCTTATAAATGGATGAACATGGAGAAGATTATATTGAGGGTGTAAATATCAGAAGGAGAGAGACAGATACAGAATGACAGCATTTATTTGCATGGCATAAATATATATGTACATATTATGATACCAATATCCAAGGTCAAGTGAAACATATATCAGGAGGTCTTGTCAGAAGGTGGAAATTATCACAAACGTGTGGAGTCAGAGTTAGGTAAGACAGAAGAATGGAACAGGGTGCTAATAATAGTCGAGGGTACTAATGCCAACCTAGAACTGAGCATTAAATAGAGGCAAAAAGGATACACATGACAACCTTTTAATGTATGTTCTGCAATCACTGTATGGAAGGGAAGAAAAAGAAAAGAGAGAGAAAGGAAAAGAAATAAAGAACCGCCATGGAGGTGGCCTTTGGGAAGGGGGATGGGAACCGGGGACTTGAGTGGTGGGAGATGGGCACTAGGGAAGGAATTAACCAAAACCCAAATAAAGAACTTTTTAATTGTATATCTTTTATTTGTATATCTCACGTTGGTATAATAAAATACTTAAAATAAAAAAAAAATGGGGTCAGTTGTATCATGTGAAATTTATGTTAGGAAAAGCTGTTATAAAATGTTCATCTGAAACTCTCACAGTAAGCCAAATTTCTGGACGGTTGATGAAAGAAACATAAGCCTATTGTTCTCTGCCCACATTCCTAAAATCAGCCCTCCTAAGGCCTTATGACTTTTTAAAAGCCGCCAAGAGAGACATCTTTTTTTTCTTAATGAGGTGATTCTGGTGGCTTCCTGGATGATAGCCAATCCGCAGAAAGACATGCCGTGCTGGAGAAGCTGGGAATTTTCAGCACTCTGTCTATTTCCTTTTTCTAGAGAGGGAAGAGGGGCTGGAAATGGAGTTAATTATTGATCGCAGGTCCAGGTGGAGAATTGCCATAGAAATTGAGCCTTCTGGTCTTGCATAGCTGCTAAGGGTGTGGGAAGGTGAATGAAAGGGCAAAGAGAAGCTGAAAGTCTCACATACTTGCCCTGAGCTTCTCAACTAAGGCTGCTCCCAGAATGCTCCAGGAAGAAACACTATGCCATGCCCGGCTCAAACCAGAGGCTCCTGCATACAAAGCCTGTGTTCCTACCCTCTGATGACCTTCCTGGTCCTGTGTTCCTACCCTCTGATGACCTCCCTGGTCCTAGTTTCCTACCCTCTGATGACCTCCCTGGTCCTGTGTTCCTACCCTCTGGTGACCCTCCCTAGTCCTGTGTTCCTACTCTGATGACCTACTCTCTGATGACCTCCTGGTCCTGCATTCCACCCTCTGGTGACCCCCTGGTCCTGCCTGCCCCTCTGATTACCTCCCTCATACTGTGTTCCTACCCTCTGATGAAGCCTCCCTGGTCCTGTGTTCCTACCCTCTGATGACCTCTCTAGTCCTGTGTTCCTACTCTCTGATGACCCCTGGTCCAGGCTCCTACCCTCTGATGACCTCCCTGGTCCTGTGTACCTGCCTTCTGATGACCTCCCTGGTCCTGTGTTCCCTGCCCTCTGATTACCTCCCTCATACTGTGTTCCTACCTCTGATCTACCTCTCCCTGGTCCTGTGTTCCTACCCTCGAATACCTCCCTCATACTGTGTTCTACCCTCTGATCTACCTCTCTGGTCCTGTGTTCCTACCCTCTGAAATATCTCTCTGGTCCTGTGTATCTATGTCCTTAATAATATCCTTGCACAAATAGAAAAAATAGGATATTATTTCCTGAGTTCTGTGATCATCTTCAGTAAATTAACTTGAACACAGTGGGAGGGGTTTAGGTATTTTCAATTTGAGGCCAAGGTGGACAGGAGTTAGGGGGGACTTTACTTACTGGATCTGAAGTAGGGTGGAAAGTTCAGGAACTAAGCCTACACATATGTTTAGTACTCCATGCTATATCCAGGTACACTGTATTAAAACTGCCTACATTAAGATGTGGAAGGCCAGCTAATTTTACTAAGAATTGCTTTATTGTGGGTGAAGTCCTGCCCACACTCCTATCCCCAATTTGGTGATCATAAGTGTCAGAAATCAAATTCTGTGGAATAGTAAAGGGAGACCCAACAGGAAAAAACCCTCAGTAGGTGGAAAATGGTTTCTCTCACATTTAGGAGTTAGAATAATGACAGTTTTCTAGTATAAAGGGAATTCTAGAAAGTTGATTGTAGTGGTGAAAACTAGAGAAGAAACCAAACAAGATAAAACAATTACTGCAATAACGAATGTATAACAAATGATAGATTTCACTAGTATTAGTAGAACTTGAGAGAAGAAACATTAAAGATACCAAATAGCACCTTTACGGATAACACAGAGCAAGTGTCAGTAAAACCACAGACAGTTGGAAGAATAAAGAATCAGAAAACCAACCTAAATTTGTATGTTGTAAAATGGTACCTTCAAAAAACAAACCCGAGGAGACTGATCATATAATAATAGTAAGTATCCAGCGTATTTGTTTGGGGGAAAATAATGAATTCTATTTACATGAAGGTTAAAATCTAAAATAGTTATAACCCAAAGTTCTGTAATGCTAGGCATGTATTTTATAAACTTTGTTTTTATATCTAAAAATTAGGAAGAAATTTACCGGAATTTATGAGTGCTAAGAACAAAGTCTGCTATAAAACCAGTAATAAAAACCAAAAAATTACAAAGAAAATGATGAAAAATACATTAAAAACACTAAAAATAATCCTGAGTAGAACTACATAAAATTAAAACCTCTTTGTCTCGCAAAAAAGACCTTGTAAATAAGTGAACAGAAAAAAGAACAGGTGCCTGATAAAGAAACCATGGTATGTACACAGTGGCTGTCAGAAAAATGAAGTCATGTAACCTCTGGTACATGGATTGGAGAGTACTGTTCAGCAATGGAGAGTGATTGGTGGCAGATACAGAATGATCTTTCATGGAGATCTAAATAATTGAGTAGGGGAAATAACAAATGCCCAAAGCAATAGAAACCATATAGATAGAACTGGTCTTAGTAGGAAGCTTCGCACT
>JAJIBD010035634.1:0-30637 GCA_021461705.1 Cryptotis parvus
AAAATTTGCCTATAAATGGATGGACATGGAGAAGATTATGTTGAGTGACATTAGCCGAGAAGGAGAGAGACAGATACAGAATGACTGCATTTATTTGCATGACATAAACATATATGTACATATTATGATACCAATATCCAAGGTCAAGTGAAACATGTATCAGGTGACCTCGTCAAAGGTGGAAATTATCACAAACCCTTGGGAGTCAGAGGCTAGGTAAGACAGAAAATGGAACAGTGTGCTAACAATTGTTGAAAGTATGAATAGCAACCTAGAACTGAGCATTAAATACAGGCAAAAAGATACACATGACAACCCTTTAATATATGTTTTGTAATCCATAGTCAGGAAGGGAAGGAAAAGAGAAAGAGAGAGAAAAGGGAAAGAAATAAAGAACCTGCCATGGAGGCGGGCTGGGGAGTGGGGAGGGAACCGGTTAGTTGGTGGTGGGAGATGGGCACTGATGGATGGATGGGTGCTGGAACACTGTATGACCAAAACCTAAATGTGAACTTTGTAATTGTATATCTTTGTAATTGTATATCTCATGGTGGTATAATAAAATACTTACAAAAAGAATGCTTTCAGAGGGGGCTGGAGTATAGTACAGTAGGTAAAGCACTTGCCTTCCATGCAGCTGACCTGGGTTTGATCCCCAGAATCCCATATGGTCCCCCTGCCCCCCAACACTGGCAGGAGTTACTTCTTTTTTTTCTTTTTTGGGTCACACCCGGCAATGCTCAGGGGTTTCTCCTGGCTCTGCACTCAGGAATTACTCCTGGCTGTGCTTGGGGACCATATGGGATGCCGGAGATAGAACCCAGGCCGGCAGGGCCGGCCGCGTGCAAGGTAAGCGCTCTACCGGCTGGGCTATCGCTCCAGCCCAGGAGTTACTTCTGAGTGCATAGCCAGGAGTAAATCCTGAGTACAGCCAAGTGTGGCCCACAAACCCAAACCAAAGAAAAACCAAAGAAAGCTTTCAGAGTGTTGCATTACATGATTATTGGTTTATTATTATAATACATATGAAGCTGCTTATTTGCCAATATAGTAAAATCATGGTATTATTCATCCTGCCCTTCTTTCTTTTTTGGGAGTCAGGGGATTTGGAGCAGACCTAGGAGTGCTTATGGGCTATTCCTGGCTCTGTGCTCAGGAGTGGCTCCTGGCAGCTTAGGGGACTATATGCAAGGCAATTGCCTTAACCTTTGTTTTCTATCCTGGGTCTCTATCTTCTTAACTGCCACCCAAATGTCAACGTCAAGCATAATAAACAGAAATGACAACATTTGGATTTCACTTTTAGACTAAATAATTCTGCTACCAAAGTGGCTACGTAAGATCAATTGCCAATCTCCATTACATGTATGTTTTTTCATTACTATTATATTATTTATGTATTAAAGTTCTATATAAAGTTGATCAAACAACTCCGGTTTCTGTCTAAAATTGCAAAATAAATTATTTTTACCAAAAAATCAGGTCATTAAGTTTTTGGAGAAATTTCCCATATAACAAATATCTAAGGAACTTAATTTTTTCAAAAATTTGTGTTTTCTAACCAACCTTGGTAAGTAGACTGCCACTGCAATTACAGATAAGCAGGCCTGTCATTCAGAATGAAATTAATGCTTCTGCTCTTTGTTTAGTTTTTTACTTTGTGGAGGGCAGAGACCCCTGATCATTTCATCAGTTATGAAACAACTTACCACCTGCTTAGCTGACATATGAGTTGGAAAAATAGTTTTTCTATTCAACACTATAACTAGATCAAGGGATTAGATATTTGAGCTTTTAAATCCAATATAATGTCAAAATGACAAAGTATATGAAATTTAAAACCCAACGAGCATTTTCATTTTATTGGAGCCTTCCTTATTCATTTTAATTTCTACTTTTTTAAAATCTTTAATTTCACTTTAAACAGGAATTCTACACTTACACAAGCTAACATGAAAACCATATAAAATCACTTTCTTAGGGAAAAGAAAAAAATGAATTTTCAGAAATTTTAATAGAACACACATATTTCAAATATGGCAGTTGCTAAATAAACATTTGTGGGGGAGAAAGAATGAAAGAAAAGGGTTCCAATTGCAAACAAATTTGTCTGAAATCTACTACACTAAGCTTTTATATATGGGGACAGAGGTTGAAAAGCCTGCTCTCTCTTTGTTGGTGGGTCATTGGTCAAGTTGCTTTGGTCAATTGTCTAAGAGCTTAGCTTTTGTTTTCTGTGTGGTGAAAATGATAATATATTATACACATGTCACAGAGTGTTTGTCTGAAGGATTATATGAACTAATCCAAGTAGCTGGCTCATAATGATTGTGAAATATGGAAGTGCTCAAGGGTTCGCCATTTCTCATATTAATAAACTAAGCCAGATGGAAGGATTTCCAACTGAAGCCAGGGTAGAGTCATTCTTATTTATAATTTGCACAATATTTCTATTTTAATGATCTCTTTTGAAGCGCTCATCAACCCTAAAGGCCCCCTTTACTATTGTGCTGTGATAATCCCTCAGATGGGAAATGGGAGACCATTGTTTCAGGACACCTCAAACCATGAAACTCTATCCCTAGAGGAGATGGATATTCTACCAAAAAATAGGGAGGCAAAAACATAAGATTTTCTTCAGACTTTCTACCTTGTTTGTTTGTATTTTATGATTTTATAATATTTCTATCAGAAGAAAGAACATTACTTTGTCTGTAAAGACAAAAGGAAAGACTATAACCAAAATTTCCCCAAGAGTTATCAGTTAATTTTCTTAGATATAAAATCAAACAAGTTACCTTGTTTTTGATGGTGGTGAGTGAGTGAGTGAGTGAGTGAGTGAGTGTGTGTGTGTGTGTGTGTGTGTGTGTGTGTGAGTGTGCACCTGCTCACACAGCAATTAAGTCTAGAAGTCTCTAGTTACAATTGAATACTTGGAGCAATTAAGGAAAGGAAACCTCATTAGAGGGGCTCAAAAAAACTCCATCTCGGCAGTTTCCAAATATTTATTATTAGATCTTATCTTGAGCAAAAGAGAAAGGTCCTTTGTTCAAAAGTTTCAGACTAATATTTGTCGTCTGGACTCCTGAACCTTTCTCTCATAACTTTATGAAAATGGCCTCTTAATTAACTTACCACCTGGTGTGCTTTCTCTGAACTTTCAGAATGCTGAAAAGTGATCATTAACATTAGGCATAGAAACAGTGTTATGATTCTATTTCTATCACCACACTTTCAGATGTGGAGAGAGTGAAGCTCAGATTAACCTAATCATGCATTAGACTATAGAATGGCATCCAGTCACGCCAAGAACCTGGCGAAGAAACTGGGACTTTATGCTGAATCTTCCCCAGCACCAGGCCTTAGTGCTCTTATCCTCACTTGAGTTTGTGGGACCAAATGAACATGGTAGCTCCAAGATTTTTAAGTCTTCAGGCCATACAATTTCTTGAGCACAAAGTGTAAACATAGGAGTGGAGTGTGCCAACTAAAGCTCATTAACAAAAAATAGGGGTTAGAGAGATAGTCCAAAGGGGTAGCTGCATGCCCATCATACTGAAGCCCTGAGTTTGATGCCTGGCACCAGAAACTCCCTCCCACAGAACCTCCAGGTGTATCCTCAGGCCCTGGGTGCCCAAGGACCAGCAAAGTCATCCTAGTGGTTCGAGCACCGCCAGCCGAGTAGAGGTGCATCTAAAAAGGCTCATTTCATAAAAATGGAGAGTAGAATGGTGAGGGTGTGGGGAAATTGGTCAGGGCACATGATTGTCCTTGGAAGGTAGGTACCCTTTGGAGACCTAACAGAGCACGGGAGATGACTGTCCACACTACTGAGTCATATATGTGAAAACTTCTGAAAGACTAGATAGGAAATGTTCACCACAAAATAAAAAGAGAAAGGACAATTCTGTTCTTTATCTTTTAGAAATGATAGGTCATTAGTTAACAATATGGTGGCAATCACACTGCAATATCGACCTGCTGGATGAAATGACCGCTCACTTTCAACTCAAGTGACACCTGCTACATCACAATTTAAATGCTTTTTTTTTGGCTTTTCCCTTTTCTCTGAAATACTGAATTACTACATGGCACTTCAAACATAATTATTCTAATGCCATTCTGCTCAATATCTTAGATGTTTAGGCGTTCCTCTCACCTGTTCAGGTTACTCCCATTCTGCTCACGATCTTATGTGTTTAGGTGACTCCCTTGCTCTTCACTGTTCTTGCAATAACCAGGAGTCACAGATAAGATACTTGGATGCTCAACAAGGGATGAATACATGTGGTTTGAGTGCACCAAAATTACACTTTTTGGTTGTGGCTTTGGGGATAACAAGTGGCAGTGATGTCAGGATCATACTTAATGCATGGGCTAATGCTGGGGACTGAATTCAGGGTCTCATGGCTGTGAGGCAGGCTCCACCCTGGAGCCATATCTGGGTGTTTTGGTATTGGGTGGGTAGGGAAGGGGTGGATAGAGTGCAGGGAGTTAGGTTTGATGTGGCCTTCTTGATAGGATGGCTAAGTAAGACTGAAGATGTAAATGCACAGGAGAACCCCTGAACTCAGCCGCAACCTCAAATGATCAACAGGGTAACAGCTTTTGCCACTCCGAACAAGACTTGCAGGTGTCCTAGCTGAGAGCAGTGAGTGTGTGTAAAGAAAGGCATGGAACAACGTGTCTAAATGTAGTGAAAAGTGGGGAGACCTTTCTTCAGAAAAAATACACTGAATACTGCTATCCCTGTGGTCCCCCTGCTCCCAAAGGGTTTAAGGGCTCTGGTCCTTTGGCTGTAGGATGAAGCTGCTTGTCACTAGAGATGCCTCTAGGTCCTGCCTCTATGTCCAGGGCTTCTGGAAGGACACCAGACTAATGAAATTCCATTAACTTTTTTTTCAACACATGATAGTGGTTGGGGGCCTTTCCTGACTTGGTGCTCAGAGGGTCAGAAACAGCTTCCAATTGTGCTGGGGGGTGGTACCATGTGGCACAAGGACTGAAACCCAAGGCACCAGCATGTGAAGCATGGCCTCTGACTCTGGAGCTAGCCAACCCTCCATCAGCTTTGGGAGCACCCTGAGGAGAATATAGTTACAGACCAAACTCTGCATCAGACGATGCACTAACTTACTCTCGCCAAAAAATCATTTCCGTCTAAAGTGCTTGAAAACACTTGTCACTTCAAAGTGTACATGTTTCTTGAAAGCTCAGATTTATACCTTATAATTATTCGCCTACTTTGGTTAGATAATATTTAATTTTTTTTAATCTTAAAAGCATAGTATTCACAACATTTACTTTTCAACATGTACTTGACCTTCTCACATACTTACTACTCACTCACTGACTTATTTTGTCCTTTCTTAGCCTGTGCTTGACTGTGTGACTGTATGGGTGTAGCACTGATAGTTATTAGAATGTTTCTGCTAAACAAGACTCTTGGTATCCTTGGATTTCCTGCCCCTCGAGGTGTTGCAGGTGTGACTGCGGTACCCGGCTGCATCAGCAGGTGGCAGACAGGAGACAGGCTTGTCTACATCCAGGGCTCTGCCCCTGGGCCCTGGATGGTTATTGATCTAACATAGAAAAATACTTGGTCCCTGGAATGAAACCAGAGCCACAGCAGAGACTGGTAACCTACCCGTGGTGTATTTGATATGCCGAAACCATAATAATAATGAACCTCATTCCCAACAAATGGAGACGTTACTGGCGCCCGCTCAAGCAAATCGATGAACAACGGGAAGACAAGCAAAGTGATACAAGTGATCGTTGGATAGATGTCTGTCCCTCTACAATGTGCAAAGGTTTTTTGAGCCTTGAGCATGTGCAGGAAAATGCTCAGCATACGGAGATAAAGAAAATTCATCCTTGGGGCCAGAGCGATAGCCCAGCGGGTAGGGCGTTTGCCTTGCACGTGGCCAGCCTGTGCCAGCCTGGGTTCCATCCCGGCATCCCATATGGTCCCCTGAGCACCGCCAGGAGTAATTCCTGAGTGCAGAGCCAGGAGTAACCCCTGAGCATTGCCGGGTGTGACCCAAAAAGCAAAAAAAAAAAAAAAAAAAAAAAAAAAGAAAAAGGCAAAAAGAAATTTCATCCTTGAACAAGGGTGTTATTGTACTGCTATATTCCATAATAGGCAGGTTTAATCCAGTACTCTGAAGTGGAGGTTGGGAGTTATCCCTGGCAGCAAATTCTCTTTTTCCTTTAGGATGTGGGTGACTGAGATGGGATACCCATTGTCATGAGTATCATTGCCTAGTGCTTCATTTACTTTTCAATTGGGGCTCTCATGAACCCAACAGCCCCAGCTGCAGATGTTTATATAATAATTTATTCTGTCTATTAGATGCAGAGATATCTGGAAACTTCGAAACATCCCCTGCTGAGAGAATACAGAATTATGTTATGGGGAGACACAGAAACTGGCTCTGTGGCTTAAAGCACTTGCTGGCAAAGTTTAAAGCTAAGACTTCAAATGCTGGTGTTGCCTGCATGCACCCAGGTATCCTGATGGTTCTGCTATTTGCGACCCCATGAGAAAGGGCCTGGAAGGTGGTTGGATGTTTTAGAAAGCTCTCAGGGCACGTGAGGTGTAACTGGGGCTGGGCAATCGCCAAAGTGATTCTGGCTACCCACAGTCCGGGCATCTGGTGGGGAAAAGGAAAAGATTTTTATCATAGAGAAGTCAAAGAGTTAGTTGAGGAAGAATAGCTGAAAGTCACTCACTAACTCAGTTTCTAATTGCTTGTGTTTTTCTGGGGACTCCACTAATCCTTGCTAACATTGCTGAGGTGGGGGGGGGAGAGGGCCTTTCAGCTGCTGAGAGACTTCTCTCATGTGACATCAGCGTGCTGTGAACTTCTGTCTGTGATTTCATATTATTAGCTGCAGTGAACATAGAAATACAGATAGCATTTCCGCTATGTATTTTTGGGCCCCCAGGTATATTCCCAGAAGTGGTATTGCTTGGTCTTACGGAAGGTCTAGCCTTTTGAGGAATGGCCATACTGTTTTCCAGAAAGGCTGAACCAGTTATCAGTCCTACCAACAATGAAGAAGAGTCCCTTTTTCCTCACATTCACATCACCATTGGTTGCTCTTGTTCTTTTTGATGTGTGCCATCTCTGGTATGAGATACTATCTCATTGTTTTGATTTGTATCTCCCTTATGATTAGCAATATAGAGCATTCATTCATATATCTTTTGGCCTTTTGTATATATTTTATATATATTTTTTTTTTTTGGGGGAAGGTCACACCTGGTGACGCTCAGGGGCTACTCCAGACTCTTTGCTCAGGAATTACTCCTGGCGGTGCTCAGGGGACCATATGGGATGCTGGGGATCGAACCTAGGTCAGTTGCGTGCAAGGGGCAAACACCCTATGCCCTACCCGCTGTGCTATCACTACGACCCTATCTTTGAGGAAATTTATGTTCATTTATTCTCCCCATTTTTTTGGATAGGTTTGAATTTTTTTTCTTATAACGTTCCACCAGTGCCTTATATATCTTGGACCTTTATCAGATGGGTATTGTGTAAATTATTTTTCCCAATCTGTGGGCTGCCTTTGTATCTTGGTCATCATTTCTTTTAAGGTATAGAAGCTTAATTTAATATTTTGTTTATCGTTGCTTAGTCAGCAGTGTTTCATCATTGAAGATTCCTTCAATGATGTGTCAGCAGTGTTTCAGTGTCATGGAGGGTGCTGTCTACATTTTCCTCCAGGTATCTTAAGAATTCAGGTCTGATACTAAGGTCTTTACCCCATTTTGAGCTGACATTCGTACCTGATGTTAGAAAGAAGTCTGGATTCAATTTTTTTTTTTTTGCATGTAGCTGTCCAGTTTTACCAGCACCACTTGTGCAAGAGGCTTTCCTTGCTCCATTTCACATTTCTTGCACCTTTATCAAAGATTAGGTGATCATATGTTGGGGAGCCATGGGGTCTCCCAGATATAAGGAAATAGTTAGCTTCTACCTCCGAAGCTGATGGAGAATGGATGAAAACTCAGGAGTCCAGTACAGTTCCAAAAGGCTTTTACTAAAACAAGCTCCGGATTGTAGCTGATTTGGATTGTAGCTGTTTAAACAGCTACAATCCAAAATAATGGGATTCCCCCAGACCTCTAGCTCTTGGTCAGAACCTAGACCACAGACCAAGTCTCCTACCAAAGTGGATCCTCCGACCTCAAGTCAGTCCTCTAATATATCCAAAAGTAATCCTAATCTTCTCACACTCACACACACGAGGCAGAGCTGATACTTGCTCTTCCTGTGCCCAGCTGATCACAAGGCATCCGGGAAGGATGGTGGCTTCTAGCCCTGGCCCACCACCCCAGCAGAGCCTCACAAGAAGCCAGAGGAACCCCCACACCATGAGGGCCAAGGGCTGCCATTTTCCACATCCGGACTCCCCTCTCGTCAGAACTCCACCCAGCAGAAGATCTGATCACAGCCCAGCTCATCACCGACCCACCCTGCAGCAGTTTTTCCAAGCCCCGGACCAGGTATGCCGATCCAGAGACTCACACACACTGGACAGAGCTGCTACTTGCTCTCCCTGTGCCCAGCTGATCACGAGGCATCCAGGAGGGATGGCAGGTTCTAGCCCTGGCCTGCTACCCCAGCAGAGCCTTGCAAGAAGCCAGAGGAATCCCCACACCATGAGGGCTGCCATTTTCCACATCCGGAATCCCCTCTCATCAGAACTCCACCCAGCAGAAGAGCTTATCAGCGGTCGCGCAGTTCATCAATAAATGCTCGAGTTTTGAGGTGACTACAAGATTATTTCACCCGTACAGCAGAGCCTGGCAAGCTACCTGTGTCATATTTGACATGCCAAATACCAGTAACAATTATAGACCTCATTCCCATGACTTGATGGAATGGTTTGAGGCTCTTTATGTCCTGGAGTGGGCAGATGCCCTTGGGTTATCTCGCATGTGACAGGTCATATTGAGATTTTACTGGTGCCTGCTCAATTAATCGATGATCTACGGGAAGTCAAGTGATGAAGTGATCAAGTGAACTGAAGAATGGACAAATCTCCCCATGAAAGGCATTACAGCATATCTTATTAAAAGTCTGAACATTTCATTTGGACTGATTTGGCATATGAATTGTAGTAAGAAAAAAATTATAGCTAATGACTGCAGTTGACAAAAATTAAGATGATTTTTATTCAAAGGGAACTTTATGGGGAACAATCTGTGGTGAGTATTCAGGAATAATGAACAAAGGAAGAGAAGAAAAATGAAAAACTGATGTCATGCCCTACTACATGCTCATGTAATTTTCACCCTTGTGTTCAGGGAAATTTGGTTACATTAAAGCAAAAGTCATTTCCTGACTTCCCAGATGAGTAAATTTTAAAAAATTTCTAGGCCCTTTCTTGTGAGGGAGTAGAGGCTATGTTTTCTACAGGAAATTGTGTTTGAACTAATGGAAGAAGGAAACCTATGGAAGAAGAAAATTAGCATGACAGTAATGAGGTCATGTGTGAAGGAAAGAAAAAAAATGTGTATGTGTGTGTGTGAGAGAGAGAGACAGAGAGAGATAGAGAGCACTAGAAAAGGAGAGTGAAAGAGCAGCACATAAGAGAAATAGGAAGAGTTCAATAAAAGAGAAATCATGAAAGGTACTATTGAACTCCTAATTTCTAAATCTAATGGGCTTATTTTGAATCTGCTACAAAGTTTTATCTATTTTTTCCCTCTTGGTGCTGGTGATCAAACCACAGCCTCCTATGTGAACATCATAAATAGTAACATAGATACCTCTCTTGGAGTTGGAGCAATAATAAAGTGGCCAAGCTACTTTCTTTGCATGCATCCAACCTGGGTTTGATCCGTCATACCCCATATGGTCCCCGAGCCAGCCAGGAGTGATCCCTGAGCACTACCAAGTGTGTCCCTTCAACCCCCACCCTCTGCAAAAACCTGAAAACATATCTCCGGCCCAAAGATTCAGTGCTTAAGTTCATTTTAGTTTTTTGGTTTCACGAGAGTAAAAATGTCATAGGCTTAATTTGATTGTTCCAGATGAAGTCAACATCTGCCCTGTGCAATTGTTCATGTGAGGTTCATGTAAGCCTCACTGCCTCAGGGTCAAGCCACACCTTCCTGGTCCTCCCCACCAGGAGCTTAGCCCGAAGGCCTGAGAGCTGTAAGCCAAGTGGCCAGTGTTAGGATGAGACACACCCTTTACTTCTCCAGCTCGGTTCCTGAGTGCCTCTGCCTAGGGCTTTTGGCCAATACCCCTCCCAACCAGTCTACATTCTAAATGGAACACAGGACACCCCCCAGGCCCCTCCAATCTTTGACAGGATTTTCACATGGGTGAATACTACACGCACTAAAAATCATTTTGTCATACAAAAAAGTCCCAGATAAAAATTGGGATATACTAACAGTACCAACATGACTCAATGTGCCTGAAATGCAAACTGAATCGGCAAACTGGACTTTATTAGGCAACCGTTTAGTTTGAACTCTGGGGCCCACCGAGTAACTGGGAAGTTATCCAGAAGGATAAGTTATCCAGGAAGTTATCCAGAAGACTTCTGGATAGCAGAGTCTAAGAGGATGGCTCAAGAGCTCATGTGGAATGTGTGTCACCTCTTGAGTGACAAAAACACAAAATCCTCTGAGAGGTGAGCAGGAAAAAGTCTTTTCCTGTTTTATTCACAATACCCTTTCCTGGGGAAGGAGGAGATGCATTCTGTGTATTTGACAACCATTTTTCAGCACAGAAGAGCAGTCAGCAGGCAATGAGGTGTTTGAAGAGGCACAGGTCAGACACTGGGAAAGGGTTGTGTGCAGAATGCGGGGGAGATACAACGGGCGAAAAGACACCATGATAGGCTGTAGGTACAGGCACGCCTTCAAACTGCACTTCTGGCAGGATGGACAACACACACACACACATATGCCCACAGACGATACTTTTAAAACTTTGTTTTCATTCAGGACTCAACCTTATTTAATGAACTCATCTTTGCGTGCAGAATTTCTTGGAAAGGAGAAACGAGCACACACCAGCTCTGTTTGGAGACGGGCAGTCAGGGCTAAGGTTGCTGGTTCTGTGCATCGCTGCTCAGCCAGGGCAAAGCATTCTTTGGTTCAAGCCTGGGAGCTTAGTTGGTGGCATTGGTGAAGAACAAACTCGTGCAGTTAGTCTTTAAACAAATGCCCATGTCAAACTTCTATTGCATTTTAATTAGTATGTGTTTGAACTCATGTTTAAAGGTCTATATAACTCTCAAGTCTGCAACAGTCCTGGCTGAATAGTAATTACTGACATTTGAGGTACTGAGAACCAGGATTGTCTAATCCAGTGTTTTGGGACAGGTTTCCCTTTTAATGAATTTATCATTATTTATTTTGACTTTAGGTCTGATGATCTCTTTGTAGGACTATTTGTATTGCTGTTATGATATATTTAATCATAAAGATAAGCCTAGTTAAGATGGAGAAAATTTTCTTCTTGGATCCAAAGGCTATGAATCTTAATAAAAGCAATAAAGGTAGCTGTACAAGGTCTACAGCTACATTATTATATTTCTACACCAGTTCCTGTGTCATGAAAATCAGTAAACTCCCCCTTCTGTACTTCTCTGCTTAAAATCTACAGAAAGAAAGTTTAAAAAAATAAGCTAAATTTAGTGTAGAGGAAAAAAGAGGTGCTTTAGATATGTGATAGGTTTTAAACTAATGAAATAAGCCTTCTTCCATCATGAAAGCAAGCTCATAAATTACTCCATCAATACTGGAGCAAGCGTTTCTTCTTTAGATTGTCTTAGTTTCAGGTTATTTTATCAGTTATCTTAGAATGTTAAAAAATACCCCAGCCCCATAATGTCCAATAATCAGGGTTTCTGACCCACTGAGGGGTTGCACCCTTCAAAGTCAGAGCCTGATTGAGGTGGCGGCGGGGGTGGGAGGGTTTGAGTGGGGCAGAGTTTGCTGGCTCTGGGTTGGTTGCCGGGAAGTCCACTGACAACGCTGACCCTTCAATCTGCCTCCGTCAATGCCCCTGATGACAGGGACAGAGAAAGAAGGGCAGGGCGATGCGCTCAGAGGCTGTTTTAGGCCCGCTAGTGAGTCTTTCTGTGCAGACTTTCGTTTGTAGCAAAGCACGGGGTTCCAGTAACTACTGGAAGGCGCTCTGTGACCTGTGCCATGACCAGCGCAAAGGCCCCGGGGTCACTCACCGGTGCTGCTCTGAATGGTCCTCACGGTCGTGGTGGTGCCGGGCGGGGGAGGAGGACCTGAGGGACACGCACTCGTCGTCCTGCGAGCAGCCCTTCTCGATAAGCGCCGCGTAGCTGTGGCTCCGCATGCGGAAGCAGCCGGGCATGGGCAGGTCCAGGGCCTCCACGGCCTGCGACTCCAGCTCGCTGAACACCGACTCGCACACGGACTCGAACTGCCCGTTGACTTCCATCTCGCTCACCTGCGGGCGGAGACGAAACCCCACAACACTATGAGCTGCAGCCGGTTTTTATCCCCCTTCTCCCCCCAAGAAAGCTTGCATCAGTTATGGGAAGCTCCAACGCGTTCTGTTCTCTTTGTCTCACACTGGCTTGGAATAGCATCACAGTGACCCACATCAGCGAGTGCATTGAGTGATAAAGAAGAGTTTGTTTTTAGAATGCAAGGGCTGAGGGCCTTGACGTCCTACTCCAGTGTATGCCACGTTGCAAATTTCCTCATTTATGAATGCAGATGATGAATCTATGGTCAGAGCGTGCATTTCAATGGACCCATCAATAACAAAACCTTTTTGATCTTGAGTGATTATGTTTTTTTTTAAGCCTATATTTTGTTCTACTCAGGGATCACTTTTGGTGATGCTCAAGGGTGAACCAAGTACCTTAACCCCTGTACTATCTCTCTGGCCCCAAGCACAAAAAAAATAAAAAAAAAAACTTTGATAGGATTTAAAAAAGATAATTTTGCCTTTGAAAGGGACTTGTCACTTGTCACTTGTCTTCTTGTTCATCGATTTGCTCGAGCGGGTGCCAGTAACATCTTCATTCGTTGGGAATGAGGTCCATTATTGTTACTGTTTCTGGCATATCAAATACACCACGGGTTCGCTTGCCAGGCTCTGCCGTGGCTCTGGGTTCATTCCAGTCTTTTTCTATGTCCGACCATCAACCATGAGGGTCCATGGGGCAGAGCCCTGGGTGTAGACAAGCCTGTCTCCTGCCTGCCACCTGCCAACGCAGCCGGGCACCACAGACACACCTGTAACACCTTGAGGGGCAGGTGAAAGGGACTAGTTTACCAAAAAACATTTCAAGTCGACTGAAACTTAATTTAGTGCAAAGTGCGGGAACAAACCTGATGCTCTCTGGAAAGATACCCACCTTCCTACAGAAATAGACCAAACCCACATACGACAAAATCTTCAACAGTACTATTATGATTCCCAAACAAGCTACAACCTATTTAAAGAAACTTCCACTTTTCTCTATAAGACTTGACACAGTTCACAAATAATCTATAAACAAATCAAAATATATTTCAAACGAGGCCTTCTTTTTTTGAAGAATCCATTTCTCCTGGCTTCTCTGGGATTAGCTGGTGCCCTGAGCACCACCCCACACAGATTTGTCCCAGCAGCGGCTTCCTCTGTAGCTAGATTCGCTCGCCATGTGGGAGCATTCTTCAAATTTCTGCTGTCTTCTCAAACCTCAGTCTAACTTTACTAATACAAAAATCATGAACTATTGAGAAGTCAACAGACTAAATTTCAATTAACCTCTGACCAGGTACTGAAATAATCACAATTTTTTTGTTGTTGTTTTAGTTTTTGGGCTTACTCCTGGCTCTACATTCAGGGATCACTGCTGGCATCACCGTGTCCGCATGCTACGGACGCCCCTCACCTCCTTGAGTCACTCTGCAGCTTCCGGCATCACTGTACCTGCAAGAGGTGAACCCTTGCCCTTCTGTGTCTGCATGCCAGGGTGAGGGGCATGGAACTTCAGGGTCGCATGCAAGGCAAGTGCCCTACCTGCTGTACTGTTGCTCTGGTCCCAGAAAGTAATCACAAGTTTTCACTGCTCATTTTATGTTCTCTGAATATTCACTCCAATAATGGCTAACTTCTTTAAGCTACAGATGAAAGTGACCAATTACCATAAAGCATATTTAGTGTCAAAGAGTCATGCCTTCCTTAATAATAATTATTTATCGTTTCAAATTCATGCCCCTCGAGGTGTTGAGGTGTGTCTGCAGTGCCCGACTGTGTCAGCAGGTGGCAGACAGGAGACAGGCTTGTCTACATCCAGGGCTCTGTCCCATGGGCCCTGGATAGTGGATGTTCTGACATAGAAAAAGACTGGGCCCCCTGGAATGAACCCAGAACCACGGCAGAGCCTGGCAAGCTACGCATGGTATATTCAATATGCCAAAAACAGTAACAATAATGGACCTCATTCCCAGCGAATGGAGACGTTACTGGCACCCACTTGAGCAAATAAATGAAGAACAGAACATAAGTGAAGAGTGAATTTCAAATAGCATTTTCAGACTTGGGTCAATAGGGTTGTAGCTTAGAGTCTTATATACTTCTGGTTTTGAGCTCAAACCCCTGGTGTCCGGTATGTGAACCACAGTCAAGGCTGCTTTACTGCTTGAGCCTGGCCACGAGATTGTCTGATCCCCATCACTGCAAGTGTGGTCATCACAGCCAGATGTGGTTGTGTATCACAACAAAGTGTAATCTTGGGGCCTGAGCGATAGCACAGCAGGGGAGGGCATTTACCTTGTATGCGACTGACCCAGATTAGATTCCCAGAATCCCATATGGTCCCTTGAGCACTGCCAGGAGTAATTCCTGAGTGCAGAGCCAGAAGTAACCCCTGAGCATTGCTGGGTGTGACCCAAAAAAGCAAAAAAAAAAAGTGTGTAATCTCCAATAAGCATCACCAAGCACCATAATCAGAAATAGAAAATGAGTGTGGCACAGCCAGGAAGTGTGATGCCTGTTGAGCAATGTGCAAGAGCTGCTGCCACCTTCGGTGAGCACTAAGACCACAGCACTGTGCCTCAGTGAGTGCATGCTGCAAGCGCCACAGCTAAGGGAATCCTATCTCTGGTAAATGAGTGCTCCAGTGAGCGCGTGCTGCAAGCCCCACAGCTAAAGGGATCCTATCCCTGGTGACCGACTGTGCAAACACCATAGTCTGGTGTGGAACCCCATGAATGCCACCACTACAGATGTGCAAGTTGCACAGTACGGGATGTGTGCAGCCCCTGTCATCCCAACGACACACCAACAGAGAAGAGGAGGGAGAAGGTAGAGAGGGAAAGGATTTCATACATTTTTCCTAATCTGATATATAATTCCTGCTTGTTTTCAAGTTCAGAATTATAATATATAATTAGAAAGCAAATGTATATTTTATATAGAATTTTAATTTTAAATTTTAACCATTTCTTATTGAAGAACCAGGATCTACAGGACCAGGATCTACAGGACCATTAATCATCTTTTTAATGTGGTTTATCATCATAACACCAAACCCATAATCAGTAAACCCACTCTCTCCACCAGTGTCACAAAGGGTCCGCCCATCCTCCCAGTACAAACTCAGTTTGGTAGATAACATGCCCAGTTTCAATAACCTTGGCAAATGGTTTTCTCTCACTATGTTTCTTTTAAATCCACATATGAAATATCTTTAAAAAATTTTTGAGGAGCCTTTTCTGAATGCCAAGAAACCCACACATTTACAGATGAACAGAGCTGGATTCTTCCAATTTATGTAATTATAAATCAATGATAAATAGACAAATAATATTTTTAAAAACTGTATATCTTTCTTTTTTTGACAGGTATAAATTATGAATAATTCTGTGCTAATTCATTTTAAAATTTACATAAAATAGATAAAGCCTACACATGTAAAATTTAGCAAGAGTGAGTATTATGAAAATTTTAAATGGAAAAATCTCAAATATTCTTATAAAAGTTTAAAAATATGTTTTAGCCTAAAAAAGAGTATCTTTAAGTTAGAATGTGTTATATTGTAGATATGCTTTATATGCTTTATAAAGATATAAAGCATATCTACAATATAATACTTTATATACTTTATATGTATTATATTGAAGATCTGCATTCATAAGTAAAAGATTATAATAAAAATGAAAAATATTAAGTGTATGATATGTCAATAGATGCAGAGAAAGCATTTGACAAGTTTCAGCACCCATTCATGATAAAGTCTCTCAACAAAATGGTAGTTGAAGGAACTTTTCTCAATATAATGAAAGCCACCTACCACAAGCCAGCAGAAAGCAATATTCTCAATGGGGAAAGATTAAAAGCCTTGCTCTAAGATCAGGCATGTGATACGGTTGCCCACTCTCGCCACTCCTTTTCAATCTAGTGCTGGGAGTAATTTCCATTGCAGTAAGGCAAGACTCTGTCTTGATAGCCCACTTATATTTTCAGCTAGACAATGCCTTGGTTTTGTCCCTATATTCTGTTCAGACAACTTTACAGCTCAGTTTATCCATCAGTCTTTTCTTTATTTTAATGATTATTTAAAAATTATAGCTTAGTGTTTCAATAGTTGCCGCTCAGGTGTTGCAGATGTGGCTGTGGTGCCCTGCTGCATTGGCAGGTGGCAGACAGGAGTCAGGCTTGTCTACACCCAGGGCTCTGCCCGTGGGCCCTGGATGGTTGATGGTCTGACATAGAAAAGACTTGACCCCCTGGGATGAACCCAGAGCCACGGCAGAGCCTGGCAAGCTCCCCATGATATATTTCATATGCCAAAAACAGTAATAATAATGGACCTCATTCCCAATGGATAGAGACATTGCTGGTGCCTGCTTGAGCAAATCAATGAACAACGGGAAGACAAGTAATACAAGTGAAGTTTCATTAGTGTTCAAGTTTCTGGGAATGTTGTACAAAGTTACTTCCCACCCTACCTCTGACGTGCCCATGACCCCTTTCTCCCACCGTGCCCATCCTGAGGTCATCTCAAGTTCATCATTCCCTTCCTCCCATCTGTTTCCCGTAATTTGTTTATCAACTGTTATGGTTTTATGTACACTACTTTATATGCTTTATATGTATTATATTGAAGATCTGCATTCATAAGTAAAATTTAATAAAAATGAAAAATAACCACCCCCTTAGCACCACCCATGTGCTGGAGACCCTCCACTTACATCCCGAATTACTTCCCAACCACATATTTGCTCCCCTAACCCCCTCCATGAAACCTGGGTGCTCTCAGGTTTGTATTCTAGTATCTGATGATCATCAATTAGTTTTTTTAGTGACATATTTGCTGGTGCTGACTGGACTGACTGCTGAGAAATTCCTCGGGACACTCCCTGCCTGTTTCATCTAAGCACAGAGGCCCACACCCCTGCTGGTTGTGCGGCGCCTGCTGTAGGAGTACCCTCCGCCACACTTTGCCCTGTTGGTTTCTGTGAACCCTTCTGTTAGCCTCTGGCCTGGTGCTCACCTGGCTGATGGTGCTCATGGCTCGCATGTAGCTTTCATTCGGGAGCGGAACTTTGGTGATGTAAGCAGGCCTGCAGGATCAAGGCTGTCCAGGCTTCGGTTGATGGACACTTCACTGACCGCTCTCAGGTAACTGTGACTCCGGATCTGGAGTTTGGGGAGTGTTCATTGGAAATCCTGGAGAATAATGCAAGGAGCACAGTTAGTCACATTCTCAGAAACAGTACCGGTAAAACACCCCACACACACACTTTCCAAAGAGAGATCTATGCTAGTGTGTTTTTCCTAACACAAATAAGTCTTCTTTGGCTCTCATCACAAGTTAAAAAATAGAAGCCCATCAGCATTATGCTTTGTAGCAGAGGCAGCTATAGGCAGCTTGAACTCCAGGCAGCATGGTGGCACCTCTGGGCTCCCTGTCTACTTCTCTGGCATTCCTACTTTCACCTAGGTTAGTGTTATCTTAGGTTTTATGGATAACTTTGTATTTTTGAAAACACTAAAGAAATTCCAAATAAATTCATGGTGATTGTTTCTTCGCTTTCTGCCAATTCATCTTCACGGGTTTCACAGGAAAGCTCTATTTTGGGATAGCACAGTGGGATAAATCTACAGTAAGATGCGACAGTACTATTGCTGATGTGATGCCCTAAATATCTGGGCAATATCAGTTCCTTCCTATGATTTCAAAACTCTCTATATGGTGTCTCAGAAGAAACATTTGAGAGGACACAGCAAGAATATTGATGGAATTAAAAATAGTTAAATTTTTTCTAGTCAATGAGATAATTTCCCATTTACAGTTTCCTGGGGATTCTGGTAAGGGAGATAATAGTTTCCTGGGCAACCCCAGCATTCTTATTTCTCTGATTTGTAAGCTTTTATTCTGAGTTCATTTTTACAAAAAATCTTTTTTCCAATAATGATAAATTGATACATATATTTATATATTGCATACAGATGTAACTGTGTCAATATTATCTCTGGTTCTCATCTGTGTCTATTTATGTATTCACTCAACTCTAAATCCTGATATGTAAAGACACATTTTATAATCTCAGTACTCTATATTTTCAAGATGCATTTTCAATTGACAAAAGACAGAGATACTCAGTAAAAAAAGTCAATATATACAGAAGAGCAAGAAGTAGAGTGGGTCTCTTTTCCTGTACATACCAAAATTCAGCCAGAATTCATACCACTGATAGAATGAACTTTGGTGTACGTCTTTCTTCCATTTTATAGATATACAAACAATATAGTTTAGTAATTTTGTAAGTTTTCTTTCAGTGTGGGATTTAAAATTATTAACCTTTTTTGTAGTAAATTATTTTGAAAAAAATGGGAAATATAAATATAAAGGAAGAGATAAACTTTGAGTATTTATAAATAAAAGAACAAACTTTGTTCTTTTAAGTAGTTTTGCATTTAAGTGTTATGTGACTGAAGTCAGTGGCCTGTGGAAACAGTGGTTTTTCATACCCTGCTCGTTTTCTGGGGTGAATGTACAGAATGAATTGAATAGATAAGTAGGTAAAAGGGTCAGCGTTTTGCAGGGAAGGTTTTGACTACACTGGACTATGCTCAGAGCTTGCTTCTACCTCTGTGCTCAAGAGTCACTCTTTGCCATGCTTGGGGGACCAGACGTACCTGGGATCAAATCAGAGTTGACCATATTCATGGAAAAAAAAATTAATTCCCGTACTATCTTCCATCCGCACGGCAGAGCCTGGCAAGCTACCCGTGTTGTATTTGAAATGCCAAATACCAGTAACAATTATAGACCTCATTCCCATGAATGGTTTGAGGCTCTTTATGTTCCTGGAGCAAGCAGGTGCCCTTGGGCTCTACTTGCATGAGACAGGACATATGGAGATGTTACTGGTGCCCGCTCGAGCAAATCGATGATGAACGGGAAGACAGTGATACAGTGATTTATAAATAAATGTTCAGATATATTTATATTAATTATATAATCATCAGGAAGATAAAATAAATCAATCAAAGAACTATGTGAACAAATAAAATAAACCTCCAAGTTAGTCATATATATGATCAAATTTTGCCACCAAATGGAAGATATATAACTAAAAAATTTTCATGTAAGGGGTATATGACTGTTATAGAGTACAGGTCTCACATGTGTGGGACCTTAGATTTGATCCCTGGCACTGCAAAAAAGTGCCATTCAACATGGCAAAGTATAAAATAAGTTAAAAAAAGACTAAAAAGTATAGCAGGCATTAAATGAAAGAGGGGGCAGAGAAATAGTACAGCAGGTAGGGCACTTGCCTTGCATGTGGCTTATTTAGATTCAATTCCTGGCATCCCATATCACAGGTCCCCTGAAGACTGCTTCAGGGAGTGATTCCTGAATATGGAGCCTGGAGTAACCCTGAGCATCTCTGGGTACAGCCCCACAATCAATCAATCAATCAATGCAAAGAAAAGCAATATTTTATGCTGAAAAATAAATACCATAAATAATTTTCTAAATAAGCCTATAAATTTATGAATCTACAATAGAAATATCCACAGAACGATTTTATTGTAATGAACTCATTTTAAACTTTGCATGAAGTTCACAGTAGCATTATTCACAAGAGTGTAAAGATAGGGGCAACCAACTATCTATCAGTTGAAGAATGGGAAAGTCCATACCATTGAATAACTTATTGGATTATAAAAGGAACAAAGTAAAGCCACATGTCACAGTATGGATGAACTTTGAAAAGATGCTAAGTGAAAGAAGTCTGTCACAAAAGACTCAAACATATGTTCCCTTTTGTAAATGTTCTGAATAGACAAATATACAAAGTAGATTAGTAGCCGCCCAATCAGGGAGTGGGAGGTGGTGAGGCTGGTAAAGGAGAAGAAATATGGAGGAATAAAAAGGAAGTAGTATAAAAAGACATGAAGTTTCTTTTGGGGTGATGAGAATGTTTTAAAATTTACTATGGGATGTTGACACAATTCTGTACATAGTAAATTAATGCAATTGC
Organism: Cryptotis parvus; assembly: GCA_021461705.1. NCBI lineage: Eukaryota > Metazoa > Chordata > Mammalia > Eulipotyphla > Soricidae > Cryptotis > Cryptotis parvus. The sequence continues at coordinate 20,513 of JAJIBD010035634.1, forward strand.
CAATAGTGGATGGCATCAGGAATATGAGCTGTATAAAGAAACAAAGCAAGTGTTCGTGATAACAAATGCTTGGGCATCAGGCGGTGGCAGGAGTGGCCGGAAGAGGTAAACTAGAAGCGACTTATGGACATTGGTGGAGGGCTTTCAGCACTTTGGTAGTGGTGGAGGTGCAAAATAACTTTACATCCCAAAGCATCAACGTTAATACTATTGTAACATGTTACCTCAATTAGAATAAAAGTTTAAGTAAAAATAGGTCAGTTGTAGGGGACACTCATCCATTGTTGGTGGGAATGCCGGCTGGTACAGCCTTTCTGGAAAACAATATGGACTTTCCTCCAAAGACTAGAAATTGAACTCCCATTTGACCCAGCCATACCACTCCTGGGAATCTACTCTGGGAAACCAAAAATACGCAGCGGAAACACCATCTCTACTTTTATGTTCATAGCAGCATTATTCACAATAGCCAGAATCTGGAAGCAACCAGAGTGCCCGAAAATCGATGACTGGATAAAGAAGCTTTGGTACATCTACACAATGGAATACTATGCAGCTGTTAGGAAAAATGAAGTTATAAAATTTGCTTATAAATGGATGGACATGGAGAAGATTATATTGAGCGAAATTAGCCAGAAGGAGAGAGACAGATACAGAATGACTGCATTTATTTGCATGGCATAAATATATATGTACATATTATGATACCAATATCCAAGGTCAAGTGAAACATATATCAGGAGGTCTTGTCAAAGGTGGAAATTATCACAAACGTGTGGGAGTCAGAGGTTAGGTAAGACAGAAAATGGAACAGGGTGCTAATAATAGTCGAGGGTACTAATGCCAACCTAGAACTGAGCATTAAATAGAGGCAAAAGGATACACATGACAACCTTTTTAATGTATGTTCTGCAATCCATAGTCTGGAAGGGAAGGAAAAAAGAAAGAGAGAGAAAGGGAAAGAAATAAAGAACCTGCCATGGAGGTGGCCTGGGGAAGGGGGAGGGAACCGGGACGTTGGTGGTGGGAGATGGGCACTGGTGGAGGGACGGACCAAAACCCAAATATGAACTTTTTAATTGTATATCTTTTTATTTGTATATCTCACGGTGGTATAATAAAATACTTAAAAAAATAAAAAAAATGGGTCAGTTGTATCGTGTGAACATTTTATGTTAGGAAAGCTGTTATAAAATTCATCTGAAACCTCACAGTAAGCAAATTTCCTTACGAAGGTTGATGAAAGAAAACATACATATTGTTATCTGCTCCACATTCCTAGATCAGCCCTCCTAAGGCCTTATGACTTTTTAAGCGATAAGAGAGACATCATTTTTCTTAATGAGGTGATTCTGGTGGCTTCCTGGATGATAGCCAATCCGCAGAAAGACATGCCGTGCTGAGAAGCTGGGAATTTTCAGCACTCTGTCTATTTCCTTTTCTCTAGAGAGGGAAGAGGGGGCTGGAAATGGAGTTAATTATTGATCAGGCCCAGGTGAAGAATTTGCCATAGAAATTGAGCCTTCTGGTCTTGCGTAGCTGCTGGGCGGTGTGGGAAGGTGAATGAAAGTGAGCAAAGAGAAGCTGAACGTCTCATATACTTACCCTGAGCTTCTCAACTCAGGCTGCTCCCAGAATGCTCAGGAAGAAACACTATGCCATGCCCGGCTCAAACCAGAGGCTCCTGCATACAAAGCCTGTGTTCCTACCCTCTGGTGACCTCCCTGGTCCTGCGTTCCTACCCTCTGATGACCTCCCTGGTCCTGCGTTCCTACCCTCTGATGACCTCCCTGGTCCTGCGTTCCTACCCTCTGATGACCTCCCTGGTCCTGTGTTCCTACCCTCTGATGACCTTCCTGCTCCTGTGTTCCTACCCTCTGATGACCTCCCTGGTCCTGTGTTCCTACCCTCTGATGACCTTCCTGGTCCTGTGTTCCTACCCTCTGATGACCTCCCTGGTCCTGCGTTCCTACCCTCTGGTGACCTCCCCTGGTCCTGTGTTCCTACCCTCTGATGACCTCCCTGGTCCTGTGTTCCTACCCTCTGATGACCTTCCTGGTCCTGTGTTCCTACCCTCTGATGATCTCCCTGGTCCTGCATTCCTACCCTCTGGTGACCTCCCCTGGTCCTGTGTTCCTACCCTCTGGTGACCTCCCTGGTCCTGCGTTCCTACCCTCTGATGACCTCCCTGGTTTTGTGTTCCTACCCTCTGATGACCTCCCCTGGTCCTGTGTACCTGCCTTCTGATGACCTCCCTGGCCCTGTGTTCCTATCCTCTGAATACCTCCCTCATACTGTGTTCCTACCCTCTGATCTACCTCTCTGGTCCTGTGTTCCTACCCTCTGAAATATCTCTCTGGTCCTGTGTATCTATGTTTTTAATAATATCCTTGCACAAACAGAAAAAAATAAGATATTATTTTCCTGAGTTCTGTGATCATCTTCAGCAAATTAACTGAACACAGGGAGGGGGTTGTGGGTATTTTCAATTTGTGGCCAAGGTGGACAGGAGTTAGGGGACTTACTACTGGCATCTGAAGTAGGGTGGAAATTCTGGTGGAACTAAGCCATACACATATGGTTTAGTACCTGATGCTATATCCAGGTACACAGTATTAAAACTGCCTACATTAAGATGTAGGAAGGCCAGCTAATTTTGCGAAGAATTGCTTTATTGTGGGTGAAGTCCTGCCCACACTCCTATCCCCAATTTGGTGATCATAAGTGTCAGAAATCAAATTCTGTGTGAATAGTAAAGGAGACCCACAGGGAAAAACCCTGCAGTAGGTGGAAAATGGTTTCTCTCACATTTAGGAGTTAGAATAATGACAGTTTTTCTAGTATAAAGGGAATTTAGAAAGTTGATTGTAGTGGTGAAAACTAGAGAAGAAAAACCAATGAAGATAAAACAATTACTGCAATAATAATGTATAACAAATGATAGATTTCACTAGTATTAGTAGAACTTGAGAGAAGAAACATACGAGAATCCAAATAGCCTTTACGGATAAAACAGAAAAAGTGTCAGTAAAACCACAGACAGCTGGGAAGAATAAAGAACTTCAGAAACTAACCTGGAATTTGGTATGTTGTAAAGATGGCAATTTCAAAACAAACCGGAGGAGACTGATCATATAATAATAGTGTTATCCAGCGTGCATTCATTTGGGGGAAAATAATGAATTCCTAGTTTACATGAAGGTTAAAATCTAAAATAGTTATAACCTAAAGTTCTGTAATGCTAGGCATGTATTTTATAAACTTTGTTTTTATATCTAAAAATTAGGGAAGAAATTTACCGGAATTTTATGGGGAACAAAGTCTGCTATAAAACCAGTAATAAAAACCTAAAAAAATTACAAAGAAAAATGATGAAAAAAATACATTAAAAACACTAAAAATAATCCTGAAAAGTAGAACTACATAAAAATTAAAACCTCTTGTCTGTCAAAAGACCTTGTAAATAAGTGTTAAGAAAAATAACAGGTGCCTGGATAAAGAAACTATGGTACGTGTACACAGTGGCTGTCAGAAAAAATGAAGTCATGCAATTCTCTGGTACATGGATTTGAAGAGTATCATGTTCAGTGAAGTGAGAGGATGAGGGGTAGATACAGAATGATCTTTCCTTTATGTAGGATCTAAATAAATTGAGTAGGGGAAATAACAAATGCCCAAAGCAATAGAAACCAGCAGGAGAACTGGTCTTAGTAGGAAGCTTGGCACTGGGGCAAGTTGAGGGTAAAGTTAAGGAAGGGAACACTAGGACAATGGTGGAGGGAAAAGTGTCTGTCATGTAAGAAAAAGAAAAATAAGAAGTGAGTTGGGGGGATATTTTGCAAGTGATGAAAACATTTTCTTGATGAGAATATATAACAATACAAAATAATTTATATTTGTATTAACTAAAGTAGACCTAGAATGAATAAATGGGGGCCAACACGATAGTACAGTGGGTAGAGTGTTTGCCTTGCATGTGGCTGACTTGGGTTTGATCTCTGGCATCCCATGTAGTCTCCTGAACACTGCCAGGAGTAATTCCTGAGCGCAGAATCAGGAGTTACCCCTGAACATCACCGTGGGAGACCCCAAAAGCAAATAAATAAATAAATAGATAGATAGATAGATAGATAGATAGATAGATAGATAGATAGATAGATAGATAGATAGATAAATGAAAATTAGGGCCTCTCCCCCTAGCTCAGCTGACCATGAGGCCCCCCAGAAGGACAGATGGGTTTTGGGTGTTGGCCCATCACCTCCTGGGGGGGGGAGTTCTGGAAGCAGCTGGATGAGACTCGCCCACCACATTAGCTGCCATTTTCGCTGTCCGGATGCTGCAGCACATCAGAGCCCATCCAGGGAGTGACGCTGACCTCAAGAACAGATTAACAGAGCAAAACAAGTTTGAGCCCAGGTAGGCAGCTCCTAGAAGCGGTAATCATTGGGAATTCATCAGATGGAGCTAGGGTCGTCCCTTTCCCTCTTCATTTTGTCTGAGCCAGGTAGGCCTGCCTAGGAGCTGCCTTGGGGCGACCAGCCATAGCATGCAGAGCCTCAAACGCAGCTGGGAGAACTGAAACTCTGCTCTCCCCTAGCTCAGCTGACCATGAGTTCCCAGGAGGACAGATGGGTTTTGGGTGTTGGCCCGTCACCTCTGGGGGTCCTGGAAGCAGCCGGATGAGACTCGCCCACCAAATTAGCTGCCATTTTCACTGTCCGGATGCTGACCATGAGGCCCCTAAGTCGCAAGGCCACTTTTGGCTGCGCAGTCCATCAAACTAGTGGAAACAGTTATGTCCTTTAATGTGCTGCATTCTACGATGTGTAGGAAAGGTAGGTGGGAGGGAGAGATAGGGAGGAGAGAAAAGATATATAGAAACCATCAGGTAGTTGGGGTGCGGGAAGGGGGAGGGAGGGGGGGACATTGGTGATGGGAGATGGGTTCAGGTGGAGGGATGGGTGTTGGAACACTGTAGAACCAAAACTCGAGCATGAGCATCTTGCAATTGCATGTCTAAAAGTGGTATAATAAAATTTAAAAAAAAAAAAAAGAAAATTAATATAACCAAGTCAACTAAAATGAGGAAAGACTACAGAAAGATAATAATGAAATCTAGACATATAAAATTATATGAAAATAAAACGATGTCACTGATCATATGGAAAGATACTAATCTCACTAATAATAAATGTTGATAGGAAAATATGATATAATTTATGTATGGGACATCCATGCCTATACTCCCAGATGATAGAGATATTCTGTATGCTTTAAATATTTTCTTGTTCTGTCTATCCTTAAAGTTTGTATGGAATTACTTAAATATAATAGTTGAAAAGATAGACCCAATAATGTTAAAATATGAAAATTGAACTAGCAGCCACCCTTTATACTGCATGCAGGGAAGGGCCAACCAAATTAAAATTAATTTTGAATTTGACAGTGAAAGTTAAGTCTCATGCAATTTACTCTAACATAAAACCAACTTGTCTAGAAACGTTCTCTGTGAGATTCTTCAAGTGGCTGCCAAAGCACATCTCCACTAGGTCAGGCAAGTACTTCCAATATGCTATGTGCGATTATGGAGATTCACAATGGGGTCACTTAAAGATACCCATGCCAACATTCTCATCCAACCAACAAATACATGAAGAATCTATTCCTGTGAGATTTCTTCTAGGGGAAAAGAACCTCAGCTAGAAGCATTTGTTACCTAAAGTTTGCTTTCTCTTAGATCTCGAGTTAGATGACAAATGTATTTCTTTGGCTATTTTGCAATCTGACCCAGGGCAAGGATATTGCCAACATAAATGATGATATTGTTCCAAATGATTATCAAGGCAGCAAAGGAGATGGCAGTTTCATAAATGGTATATATTCAAAAGAAGAAGCGGAAGTCCAATGTTTTGAAAAATGACTGTCTGCTGGCTGAAATGGGGAGATGTGGCATTATTGCAGCAATCATTCACTGTGGCTATTTGCTATGAAATAAGGCATAATTCCCAAATTTCAAGGTAAAAAATCATTCAGAAGGGGTTGAATAGTTCTACTTTGGTGGAGTCATCCCTGATTAAAAAAAAAAATTCCACATACTTAAATAATATCCTACATAGAAAGAAATAAACTATTCTGTCTTTTCTACTTAGAGAACAGAATCCATAGCCCATAAAGGATACTATATATATATACATATATATATATATACATATATATATACATAAATACATCACTGTTACTGTCTGTCTGTCTTCCTTTCATCATTGATTTGCTCGAGAGGGCACCAGTAACATCTCCATATGTCCTGTCTCATGCTAGTAGAGCCCAAGGGCATCTGCTTGCTCCAGGAACATAAAGAGCCTCAAACCATTCCATCAGGTCATGGGAATGAGGTCTATAATTGTTACTGGTATTTGGCATATCAAATACGACATGGGTAGCTTGCCAGGCTCTGCCATGCTGGTGGCATACTCTTGTACATAAATAGATATTCCTGATAAATGCGGGATAAATACAAAAAATTGTGGGAATGTGTATATTCCGAAATATTAGCTCTCACATGAGATTATCTTTCATTGTTGGTCTATTCATATAGACAGTCATCTTTTCCCATTTTTCCTCTTTCAATTACTTGCACTAAATTAATCTTTCACAGCATATTAAAATTCAGCCCAGGTTTTGGCCTAGGTGTGCCTACTTTTCATGTCCTTTATTGTACACAAAGATGGGATACCCTGAGGGGCTTGGGTGTCCACACAAACACACATCTCTCAGTAAGGTTGCCACTGAAAAGCAGAGAAAATGCGGTAATACTCATGCCATATGTTTTAAAATAATGTTCCGAAAGAGATGATTACCTTTGTAGTAGACTATCTGTCTTCATTAGATGAATACGCCTGGGAGCACTGAAGTACAGTATGGTGACGACAGTTAATGATACTATAATGTGTACTGCCAATTTGTTGGATGAGTGTTTTCTCTTTTTTTATAATTCTGGGACTCAAATGCAGGCTCTCATAGACACAAAACATGCATTCTACCACAGAGCCTCATCCCAACGCAAAAAATTGTATGAGTAAACTTTAAACATTTCACCAACACACAAGCACACACAAAGGTAACTGAGAGGTAATGGATCCGGTAATTAGCTTAACTGTGATAATCATTTCACAAAATATCTGTGAACTCATATTGTATAATAACAAAATTGCCTACATTAAATGTAGACAAACAAAGCTGAAAAATGCATAACTTCAGAGCAAACAAACACTTCTCTTCCAGAAATCTCTCTTGATTCTGGATCCAGGGAGAAAATTCCTGGAGGCAATGATCTTCTGACATATGCAACTTAATTTTTTAAACTTAAAAAATAAAACTTAAAATAAATTTAAAATAAAACTTAAAAAAAAACAAATTTTATTCTTATCCACTTTGTCTAGACTGTTTTATAACAATATTAAAAAAAGTAAGATCATTCCACAGGATTCTTTTGGGGGGTCATTAATTCAATGGCTCTGCTTTGAAAATAAAAGTGCTTTTGTCTTTGCCATAAAATATATCAAATCATTCTCACAAATCTTATAGCTTAAACTGAAAGCCCATTCCTTGGTCTTTAGTAGAACATTAGCACTTAGGGTGAAACTTCAGCTTTGAGAAATTAAATGCAGGTTACTTTACTGTTCGGTCTGCTTTGGCAAAATGAATCTTGCTTTTGTCTCAGCAAACTGCAGGTATAATGCCTTTACGATCCTTGTCCAAGTGTAATTTTTACTTAAGTTGTTCACTTTGGTAAGTGTTGAGTAATTTCTATTTTATAACAATATCTGGCATTTAATAGCAGAGATGACTGAGGATGTCAAAGTTGCCTGCTGTTCAGTGTCACGTATGAAACTCAGGGTTCTTGAGGACATTTAGGAACACATGACGGTATTCTCCAAGCTCAGCACAGTGTCCCACATATATTAGGCTTACTTAAGTATTTGCTGAGTAGGTTTGAGAGGGGAGGAGTGTTAGGCCTAATGGTCCTTAAGGCATGGTAATAAGAGGTCTGGTGTCAACTTGAGCCTGAAAGAATTAGGACAGCCTGAGAGGTCAAGACAATGGAGGGTCTTGTCAGGGTAGAAGCTGAGAACTGGCCATGGCTGAAGACACACTGAGGCTGACCTGCAGGGTGGTGACATATTTCTTTCTTAGGGGAGCAGTAAGGACAGAGTCTTTCCTTTTTTGTGTTTTGTTTGGGGGCCACATCAGGCTATCCTGAAGGCTAATTCCTGGATCTGCACTCAGGAATCAATCCTGGTGGTGCTCGGAGGAAAGTATGAGATGCAGAGGACTGAACCCAGCTTGGCCTCATGGAAGGAAAATTCTTCACCTGATGGACTCTTGCTCTGACCCCAAAAGAGTCTTTCTAATGCTGAAATATTTCCTGCAGAGTTTTGTTTCTGGCTGACTATGGATACAGTATCACTGTATCACTGTCTTCCTGTTCATCATCGATTTGCTCAAGCGGGCACCAGTAACATCTCCATATGTCCTGTCTCATGCTAGTAGAGCTCAAGGGCATCTGCTTGCTCCAGGAACATAAAGAGCCTCAAACCATTCCATCAGGCCATGGGAATGAGGTCTGTAATCGTTACTGGTATTTGGCATGCCAAATATGACACGGGTAGCTTGCCAGGCTCTGCCGTTAAACTGAGCTAACAGGTATCAATTTGTTTAACATAAAAAAAAAGACTGGACACATTCCAAGGGAGAGGGGTAAGGTCAATACCCAGTGCTGGGGATCCACTGGGTCCCAAACAATATCAGGGATAGAGTTTCTTTTTGCCTCAAGGGCTGTTGACAGACAGAAAAAGTTCATGAGTCCAGCACAGTTCCAAAAAATCTTTTACTTATCACCAATAGTAAAACAAACTCTGCTACTACAGTCCAGGGCTGCAGTCCCCAGACCTGTGGCTGCTTATCAGAGCTCTCTGACCATGTGCTCAGAGAGCACAGATGACTCCACCCAAAATGGGCGTTTCTTCCCCAAAATGCAGCATCTTCTCTCTCCAACTGCGCCCAAAAGCCAAAAGTGGGCTGCTTTTGTAGGCCAGCCTTTACAAAGTCAAAAATCAGGACTCACACGCAAATTTCCAGGTCAACCACACCTAGCTCAGGTCTCACACATGCTAATGACAGAGCCTCAGTCCCTTCTACCCTATAATATATGCAAAACTCTGTGGAGAGGGGGCTAGAGCAGGAATCACACCTAAAAAAAAAAGCATCTCAGGATGTATAACATGAGGGAAATAACATCATAATTTCAGACCATGGATACAGTAATTAACACATAAAGGATTGTTCTAAAGAGCCTCATGAAGGATTTTTTTGTGATGACATTTGTTTTTATTTTTAAGAGCTTCTTTAAGTGACAAAAGTTTATATTTAACAAGGCACTTAAAATAAGAATTATTTTAGAATATATACTCATCTGCAATTTACCTTATATATGCAATATATACTCTGAGACTGCTTGCATATACATATTTATCAAAAAAATAGTCCCTTAGTATTTATTTTGGTGATTTTTTATTTGCCTATAATACATATTCATTTCAGTTTTTTGTTACCAAATGACCACCATAGTAACCACAGAAGAAAAGAAGTAGCAATACTGAAAACACCCCAATGTTAATTATTACCAAATGACCACCATAGTAACCACAGAAGAAGAAAGGAAGTAGTAAGGGCCACCTGCCCCTCAAGGTGTTGCGGGGTGTGGCTGTGGTGCTTGGCCCCATTGGCAGGTGGCAGACAGGAGATAGGCTTGTCTACATCCCCAGGGATCTGCCCTGTGGGCACTGGATGTGGATGGTCTGACATAGGAAGAATAGTGCATAGCCGTGCAAGAGGCTTAGATAACAAAGTAGGGTAGGACCAGGTCCTTCCCAGGATCTTTCACATCTGTACAACATAATGATCATTGTAGTTGTAACAAACTGGGGAGGTTGATGGGAAATGAGGAACTATAATATCACATTAGAAATCACTACTGAATATACACATAGATAATTGTATCATAAACCGTTAGGCAAGTCACAAGGTGTAGGAGAAGAGAGAGAATTACAGAGACAGAAATAGAA
>JAJIBD010035635.1:0-16446 GCA_021461705.1 Cryptotis parvus
CCATCAAACACTCTCTCTCAAGCCCAAATGTCATGTCTGATACTCTGTGGAAACAAGAATATAACCTGACGATAATCACCCAACTCTCTTATAGCTTTTACCCTACTAACTTTTCAATAGCACTTGCATTTTTCTAACTTTCTGTTCATATTCACTATTTTTATAGCCTACTTTCTATAGGAGTTTCCAACATATATAACAAAATCAGGTCAATCTTGTTCATCTGTCAGGATAAAGACTGACTAATCTGCAATAGGTGCAATATTCACTCAAACTTCCAAACTATGAAAAATAATTGCAGCATAATGCAGTGTGAAATTCAGCATCAGTATGATATGATAAAATCTACTCCTGATAATGGTTTTGTTTCAAGCTAACATTATGTCAAATAGCTAAGGAAAGCACAAACAGTTGTCCTAACTGTTTTTTAAATAGAAAAAGAAAATACTTTCATATGCTAATAATAAATGACAACTTTTATTTTTCTAATGGATGGTTACTCACACCATATCATTCTCTAAAAGGTAAGAGTCAATCTTCAGGGTAGTGATGTGGAATATAAAAATAAATATGAAGAGAACATTAACAGTGCAAGCTCATATTTAGTAAAATGCTTCTTGCCAAACATTACAACATTTTTGTCAAAAGCACTTTTTTATAAGAAATGAAGCTTATATAAGCTGACATTTAGATTTAAACAACAAAAAATCAGCACAACCCACTGCAGCTAAAGGAATTTCCTATTCTAATAGATCATGTGCCACAGAAAAATGCATTCCATTGTTTTTCATTCACTTGTCTCACAACCTGTACTTTTATTATAATAAAAGAAAGCATGTTAAGGTGATAAACTTTGCATCAGCAATTGGTAAACCAGGTGCCCTCTCCATACTGGGGAGATACCACACCTCACCAGAGATGTGTTCTATTGGCTCTCCCTTCTAGGGAAGCCCATGTTCTCATTCTTTCTCTCTCCTCTCTCTCTCCTCCCATCTCTCCCTTCTCTTTCTATATCTCTCTCTTTTACCCCTTTTCCTTCACATTTCTCAAAACTATTTTATTTCACCAAAAACAAACTTTAGCAAGTAATGTGGTCATAGATGTCACTGTAAAGGAGCACGCATGGGGATAGGGAGTGGATGGGAAATGAGGGTTTTAGGTGGTGGTAAGGGCGCATTGGTAGTAGGTCTGGTGTTGGAATGATGAATACTTGAAATAACTGTCAGGAAACAACGTTGGAAAATCACGGTGCTTAAATAAATTTGATTAAAAAAATTTTAAATGCGCAGTAAGTTATTTTATTCTGACTGGAATTTACTATACTGTGTGTCCATTCAGGACTCACATCAAAGAGCTTTCAGGTGTCTTAAATATGAATGTGTTCATGAGACAGGTATACCCTAAGTCCATTTTCAGTTATAGCATTAAAGTCCTGGGGGTGGGGAATTCTAGGGCATTACTAAAATTATACACTTTAAATGTTTGCCTATTTCATTTGGTTCAGTTGAGTCACTATCATTATAGGGTAATTTAAATTTCTGCTTAAATTTTCTTAAATGTATTATAATTGCAAATATTAAATAAATAAAATTATTTATTAATAACTTTTGTTAATTATTTTTAGAGGATGCTGATTTTTAGCATAAGTTTTTTCCACATTTATACATAGTAAACAGTTCTAGACAGGTTTTAACTGATACAAGTAAGTCCTGCAAGAAGCCAGAGCAAACCACATATCATGTAGTCAGTCATTCTAAACATCCAGACTCCATAGTTCCTCAGAGCTCCATCCAAGAGAAAACCTGATCTTCCCCCTTAAGTTTCATCAATAAATGCTCGAGTTGAGAGCCTTCTACCGAGTCTATACCACCTACACGGTAAAGCCTGGCAAGCTATGCGTGTTGTAATTACCAGTTATGCCAAAAACTAGTAACAATTATGGACCTCAGTTCCATGACCTGAAGAATGGTTTCAGGCTCCTCCTGTCCCTGGAGCAAGCAGATGCCCTTTGGGTTACACTTGCTTGTGACAGGCTTAATGGAGATGTTACTAGTGCCCACTAGAGCAAATCCATGAACAATGGGAGGACAGTGATACAGTGATACAGTCACAGTATTATAATTAGTTAGAAGAATAAATTCAATTAAACGTGTTTTACATTTTAAGCAAGGTATCCACATATTAGTATATATCAGAATCATCTGGGAATAAAAAGTGACCTTTCTTAGTTCTTAGAAGGGCTGAGAAGGAATACTTAATGTCTAAAACTATAACCAGAACACAAACCCTGTAAAAAAATACGATGGCAAACCAAAGAGAGAGAAGAATACAGGGGTAGTCAGGAAAGTATAGAGAAACCAACTAGTAATGGAAAAGACATTAGAAGTTTGGTGATGGGTGTGATAAGTCTGCACATATAGGGTTACTCTGGGAGTTATAATCCTGACATATAAGTGGGACTGTAATCCATTGATAACATAATTTTGTTTTTTAAGTGTGGTTTTTAATAAAATATTTTCCAACACTTTCAGGTCAATGAACAGTATTATATGGGTTCCTACCAGTTTATCCTTCTATCCAGAAAAAGTGCCAATTTAAAGTTGTTCTACAGAATCAAAAGAAACAGCTATGTTCTAGTAAATGCCAAAAAAATTGGTAATTTCCCTTCTTAGGCTACCAGCTAGACTGATTTTCAGACAACTGAGACTGGGCACTTGGAGAAAAAGTACTTAAGGTCTTGACTCCTGGCCACTGTACTTTGGCCAAGGCAAACCTGCCTGCTTTCCTCCCTTAGGAGAAGCAATTGTGTTTGTAGTTTAGGAAAGGAAATCACCAATGCCCAGTAAAAAACTTCACAAATTTCCAACAGTAGAACTCTGCTGTAGGCCAAATGCAGAACATTCCCGAGCATATGAAAAATAGATCTCAAAGGCAGAATAAATCAGCATTGGCTCTGTAAGCTATTTCACATAAGATCGTACTACTCCCCCTATGCAAGAAATTCTTACTCATTCAGCACAAATATTGTAAGGATATATATCAGAGTAAGGTCAAGGATAATATTCAGATCTACAAGAAAATAAATTTCAACTTGAAAAGAATACATAAACATTGGCTTTGTTTGAGTACCACTAAAAAATATGCCCTTCTATAAATTAATTCTATACTAAAATGTTTTAGTGTTATGTGTTCATTAGAAAATAAATTACTTTCAATGACACAGCATAAGAATAAAATTAATATATTGACTTAATTAAAACATCTTGAAAAACACATTTTTGTTTTTTCTTCATCTTCTTACATAAAATATTTAATACAAGAGTCTATGTTTCAACAGGATACCCATATATTTTATGTTTGTAACCAATCTGACCAACATTTGCATAATTCATAGTGCTTTCCTGATTTTGCATATTCAGGTTATTCTTAGTGTTTGAGAATTAGTCTAATATTTTAATATTTTATTATACCACTGTGAGATATGCAATTACAAAGAAGTTCATGTTTGGGTTTTGGTCTTACAGTGTTCCAGCACCCATCCCTTCATCAGTGCCCATTTCCCACCACGATGTCCCTGATTCCCTCCCCCTCCCCTAGCCTACCTCTATGGCAGGTTCATTATCTCTTTTCTCTCTCTTTCTCTCTGTCTCTGTCTCTGATGCAGGAATGTCCTATCGGGTCGGAGGGCAGAGATGAGACACCAGGAACATGATGTATATCCATTAATATTTTTAATGATCACCAGCTGGAGGGGCAGCAGTTCTCATCATGGCAGCTGACTAACCGCAGCTAACTGACTTTAGCTGACTAACCTGGAGCTCACTGACCTGAGCTCACTCACTTGACTAACTCATTTTACTCACTGACTTGAGCTGACTGACTGACTGAGTAACCGACTGACTGACCACCTCCACACAGACCCCAACTCCCTTATCCCTCGTCTCAAAGGGCAATACAGCTTAAAAGTTTGCATGGTTTACATTACAAAGACAGTTCACATATATTGAATAGGACTTAGGAATAATAGGAAGGAGACAACCAGGAACCAAAAAACCTGCAGGGGTGCTATCTAGGTAAGATGAGATGAACAGTTGCTAATGCAGCCTTCCGGACTAGCCCATGATGGCAAGGACTTGTCAGACAGAAGAACAAGAAAAACCTGTTTTTTGCCTAACTTTAAGCATCGTCCATTAGACTCCATCTTGGGCTAGTTATAGCCAACAGGGAAATGTGCAGAGAAATGACCTAGGATAGCCTTGTCTGGGTACCTACAGCTTTGATTAACAGTCTCACTAGGGATTTCTACATACTAACTCTATTGGGAGACAGTCTGCCGGAAGTTCCTGTGTATCTATTAACAGGCAGTATCCATCAGACCTTCCTCCGCATATCCTTAGATCTACCTTCTGCCAACAGTCTCTCTCTACTTCTCTCTTCCTTCTCTTACACACTGTGGATTACAATACATATATTTAGAGGTTATCATGTGTATCTTTTTGCCTGTATTCAATGCTCAGTTCTAGGCTGGTATTATCACTTTCGACATTTATTAGCAAACTTTTCCTTTCTCAGTCTTACTTAACCTCTGACTCCACATGTTTGTGGTCGATTCCACCTTTAACAAGACCTCCTGATCCATGTTTTGCCTGACCTTGGATATTGGTTTCATACTATATATGTGTGTGTGTATTTATAACATGCAAATAAATGCAGTCATTCTATATATATATGGCTTTTTCCTTCTGGCTAATTTCACTCAACATGTTCCTCTCCATGTCTATCTATTTATAGGAAAATTTCATAACTTCATTTTCCTAACAGCTGCATAGTAATAAGAATTAGTCTAATTAAGGAGTCATAAAACACAAATAAAACCAATTGTTTTGGGTTCTGTAGACTGTTAGTAATGAAAATACTTGCCAAAATTTTGACCCAAAAGAATGAAAAAATACTTATAATACAAAAAAAAACTGTAATTATATAAATATTCAAATATATTTTAAATATTCTAAATAAAGAAGCACAGCATTATGGTTTCACTGTATCACTGTATCATTGTCTTCCTGTCATTCATTGATTTGCTCGAGCAGGCACCAGTAACATCTCCATATGTCCTGTCTCAAGCAAGTGTAGCCTAAGGGCATCTGCTTGCTCCAGGGACAGGAAGGGCCTCAAAACATTCTTCAGGACATGGAGTTGAGGTCCATAATTGTTACTAGTTTTTGGCATAACAAATAAAACACAGGTAGCTTGCCAGGCTCTGCCCTGTAGGTGGTATACTCTCAGTATAAGGCTCTCATCTCGAGCATTTAATGATAAAATTTAAAGGGGAAAGATCGGGGTTTTCTCTTGGATGGAGCTCTGAGGAACTATGGAGTCTGGAAGTTGAGAATGACTGACTGCATGATGTGTGGGTTGCTCAGGCTTCTTGCTAGGCTTACTGGGATGACGGGTATCAGTTAGAACCTGCCTAGAACTGTATACAGTGTATAAATGTGAAAGATCCTGGGAAGGACCTGATCCTAAAAATCAGTATTATCAAAGAATGGCATGCCAAGTGGGGCCAAGCAGTGCAGCTGTGGGTCTGGAGTGGATGGGTCTGGATTTCTTCCGGGGTTGAAGATGGAGCTCTGGGTCTGACCTGGGTGGGTCTCTCTTTTGGGGTAGCTGGCATGGAGGTGGAGGAAAGGGCAGAGTCCAAATCTCCACTTCGGAGTTCAGCCAGCATGATCACTCCCCCACACATGTGAGAGAACCCTTGGAGCAATGTTGGACCGGGCTCCATCTGCAACCCCGGAAGATATCCAGACCCATTCACTCCAGACCCACAGCTGTGCTGCTCGGCCCTACGTGGAAGCAATCCATGGAGCTGACCTCCAGGTAAGGGACTGGGCCAACCCTCAGTCATGCTGGAGTGTAATTAGTCAGAAGGAAAAGGACAGATGTAGAATATCTGCATTCATTCATGGAATATAAACAAATAGTATGAGATTAATATCCAAGGTCAGGCAAAACAGAGACCAGGGGGGAATTGTCAATAGTTGGAATCTACCACAAGTGTGTGGGGGATAGTTAGGTAAGATAGAAGGGGACCATTATGCCAATAATTGTTGGAAATGGTCACACCAGACAAGAACTGAGCATTGAATGTAGGTAAAGGGATATGCATGATAACTCTAAATGTGCGTAATGCAAGTCACAATGTACAAAGGAAAGAAAGAAAGAGAGAAAAGAAGTGTCTGTCATAAAGGTGGGCTGGGTTAGGGGCAGGGAAACTGGGGACATTGGAGAGGGGAAATGTGCATTGGTGGAGGGATGGGTGCTGGAACACTGTCTGACTGAAACCCAATCATGAACAGCTTTGTAATTGTATATCTCTTGGTGACATAATAAAATAATATATTATTTTAAAAAGGAGGGCTAAAGTGGATGGGACTGCAGATTAAACCTAAGTCAAAGCTTAGCAGACATTGAAGATTTCCTTTTTTAAAATTATTTATCTTCTATTGTCAAAATCTATTTCCCAGATCAAATGCAACCAAAAACAACAGTTTTGGAGTCTCATATTAATCATTTAAAATATTAGAATAGCCCTCTTTTCCCACCATGAAACCTCCCCATAAATCAGTTGCTTTCCATGTAGATGAGGCAAAGGAATTATGAGACATAAATATATTAAAAATCACCTATTTTTAATCTAGAAAATATACCTTGGAAGCATGAGGTACAATCATTGTATCATATTTTTATCTTAAAAAATCGCAAAGCTGCTAGGTATCTAAAATAATAAAATAAACAGAAGTAAAACTAAGAAAAGTTAAGAGACAGAATCTCTAGGGATGCGATTCAGTGAAAGAGCGGATGCTCTGCAAGGGTGTCTTGAACCTGATGCCAAACACCACCTAAAAGTAAAAATTAAAATTTTAAAAAAAAAATGTACCTGGAAGGAAAAAGATAATAGTATACTTGGATTTGCAAAGAAGTCTTATAAACCAAAAAATAAATGCCTTAACAAAACGATAAAGGACACAAATAGTTATATAACAAAAGAAGAGATACGGTAGTAAATAAAAATAAATCATTCTCAATTAAAACAATTATAACACTCCACAGTTTAGAAATAAGTATGAATTAAGTAAGCTATAAAAATTAAATAAGTATAAAAATTGTAAGAATTTTTATAAACATTCAAATTTAGTACTGTTATAACAAGAAATATGATAGAAGTATAAACTCTAAATTTATTGAGAATAAGCAGAATCAAAATTCTATATACTGTACATACCAGACTGACCTTAACTTGACCCTCATTAATCTTCATAAATAATCAGAAATATGGATCTGAGAAAGAGTTCACAGGGGTTGAATGTTTCTCACATGAGGCCCAGGTTTAACCCCCAGGTCCACACAGTTACCAAGTACCACCAAGAATGAGTCCCAAGTACTGACCCTAGAGAAGCCCCAGAACTGCAGGTATAACCGCTACCTATTCTCCAAATTTAAAAAGAATAAAAAGAGGTGGCTGTAGGGGCAGTATCACTGTATCCACTGTCTTTCTGTTGTTCATCGATTTGCTCAAGCGGGCACCAGTTACATCTCCATATGTCCCTGTCACAAACAAGTGTAACCCAAGGGCATCTGTTCGCTCCAGGAATGAGAAGAGGCACAAACCATTCCTTCAGGTCATGGGAATGAGGTCTATAATTGTTACTGGTATGGGACAGTAGCATAAATAATAACAAAGAAGTGGGGCAAAAGTGGCTAGTTTTTTCAGAACCATTGTGGATGTTTCCACAGCAGCTAATGCATAATAAGGTAGAAATGATGGAAAATATTATAACCAACTGACCTAGAAGAACCAGGTGCAAATGATAAAAATCTCTTTTTTTCTCAAAATGGTGTCTTTATATTATTTTAACCTAAAATAAAAACTCATACCATGTTAAAATTATCAAAGATTCAGGAAAACCTCTGTTATCAAATTTTGTAAAATAACTCATGTGCTTCCTTTACATCATTTGCTACAAAAAAATGCCATGGGTAAAATAACCAATGATTTGATACAAATTTCTCCTAGACAAAAAAATAGACTGTTTCACTATGAAAATAGTTAGCTGTTAATAAACAAAACCACTGCAACAACAAAAGCAGATGAAAAGAACTCTTGATGCAAAGAAACTAACCACAAAGGAATCTTCAATGATGACCACAGTGGCAAAGACACTATACACAAATAAACAAATGGTACTTTCATCAAATTAAAAAGCTTCTGCATACAAAAGAAAGTTAAGTAATAATAAAAGGATACCCTACTGAATGGGAGAAAAATATTTTCACATAATCCATGGATAAAGATCCGATTTCTAATATCTATATTGCATTCACGAAACTCAACAACAACAACAAAAATCCAATGACCCCCATTCATAAATGGGGTGAGGAGCTGAACAGATACTCTGGCATACAGACATACAATAAAAGTGTTCACTATCACTCAAGATTGGGGAATGCAATGCAGAATAACTGAGATATAATCTCATGCCATAGAGAATGGCCCATAACAAAAAAAAGTTGGATATACCCAAGTGTTATCAGGGTGGTGGTGAGAAGGCAACCTTCATCCTCTATTGGCGGGAATATTGTCTGATTAAACCTTTACGGAAAGCACTATTTGCCAAAAATTAATAGAATTCATATGTGGTCAGTGATACCATTTCTTGGCATGTACACCCAAAACACAAAAACATTAACTGAAAGGACATACACACACCTATGTTCATTGATGCACTTAGTACAATAGTCAAGATACAGAAACTACAGATGAACAGGTCAAGAAATTGTGTTGTATCTACACAATGAAACACCATATAGCTCTAAGAAAGAACAAAATTGGGGTGTGAGATATAGAACAGTAGGTAGGGTTTTACTTGCATGCAGTCACCTAGGTTTCAATCTCTGTACACCTAATGGCCCCACCACCCTCCCAAAAGAAAAATCATGAAAGTTGAAGCAATGTGGATAGGACTAGAAAGTAATTATAGGGTGGAACTATAGGATAACATACATAATCATCTTTTTTTCATAAATCTCTTATAGATAAATGGCAAGATAGCACAATGGACCAAAGGCATCACGACAGAAGTGATCTAGACAAATGAGTTGGCGAAGGTGCTGAAAAGGAGGGCCACCAGAGTCCTCGTGGAAAAGAAATGGGTACTTTGGTGTTTGGTGTAGTGTTGGGATTATACACACTGGAAACCATGACTAAGAGTACTGTATCATGGACCTCAAACAGTTTAAAACGTGTTTTTAATTGATTGATTCATTGACAATGTAGTAAATTGAAGACAGACCTCAGATACATGGACAGCTAATCTTCAACAAAGGATATAATTATATGAAGCAGAGCAGGAAAGGCCACTTCAATAAATGGTGCAATGGAAACTGATTATCCAAAAGAAAATAAATAAATAAATAGGTAGGTAGATAGATAGATAAATATATAAATAAATACATAAATTTGTATTCATATGTATATATACCTGGACTCCTATCTCACATCATATACAATGTTAATTCAAAATATACTAAAGAAATTGCTATTAGACACAAATACATAGAATACACAAGAACTCTACTGGTTACTGATTCTAAAATCATGTTGGATGACACCACTTTGTTTTTAAGAGTAATCACAATATAATGATTATACCTACAATAAATAATGCTACTTTTAAACAAAGGATTCTTCACATAGAACAGGTGTTCCAAGTTGGACAATGAGCCTCAAGAGACTTTATGAATTATTCATTTTGTATTATTTATCCTGTTATTTTATTTCCAGAGCAATCAGAGTTCAACTACATGAGTGCAGTAATTACTGTGCATTGTCTCTGATCAAGAAGTTTTCAAAGTGCCTAGGTTTAATCCCTAGGTCTTTTCATGAAGTTGCATGACTTTAGGTGTGCTAAATATTTTCCCTACATATCATTTTTCATTAAAACTGGATAAAATAATACATTAAAACAGGGGTAAAATAACACATCTACACTATTTTTGTGAAAATTAAATGTCACTATACAAACACATAGGTTAATTACTGATGAAGCAACACTCTTAATAAGTAGTGCTTGTATATATATACACACATACATCAACTACATATAGTCGCTTACACATACAGATTTATGCATAAAATTAATATTAAATACAGATAAAATTTCCAGAACATGATTTCTTTGGTGATCACCTTCCCAAAATCTCAAATTCTAAAAGCTGATAAAAAAGTATGTGGATTAGTATACGGTAGAGAAATGACAAAAGAGGGATAGGAGCAAGATGGCAAAAGAATGCCCTGACTTTCCTTCCTTCCAGAAAAATTCTATTCAATTGAATAGAAACTCATACTCATTTAAAACTTGCGTCCTAAACGAACCCTCAGATATCTATGAAACTTCCACATAGCAGTCAGGAAGAAAACTCACTGCACTCCCTCTCCAAGTATTGCACCACACAATTCTCTCAACACATCATCTCTCAACATCTCAATATCATAATTGTGAAATACGAAAACGTTTTCCTCTCTCACTAGAAACAAATTAGGATAGCCTACCTCCATTTAATTCAACATTGTACCAGTAGTTCTAACTGGAGCAGTAGGTAAGAGAAGAAAATAAAAGTATCCAAAGCATCCAAATTAAAGCAGATGAAATAAAACCATTCCTGTATGCCAATAAAACCTTTTAGAACCATCAATAAATTTAATAATAATTACCCATATACTAAAATGTCCCCCAAAGTTGTGATATATCCTTATGATAAAATCTGTTTGTTATATAAGTGCAACTCAAATTTTATCTGGAAATCCAAACGGCGGGGAGGGGGGGCGCGGACAATAGTCCAGCAGGTAGGGCGTTTCCTTGCACATGGCCGGCCCGAAGGATCAGGTCTCGATTTCCGGCATCCCATATGCTCCCCCAAGCACCACCAGGAGTAATTCCTGAGTGCAGAGCCAGGAGAAACCCTGAGCATTGCAAGTGTGACCCAAAAGAAAAGAAAAAAAGAAATCCTAATGGGGAAGCCCTTCTAGAAAGTGATGGCAATAATGGAAGAGAGTAAGTTAGGGACAGAAATTTTGTTCATAGTTATGTTCAAGGATGATAATTCTGTGTTCACATGTAATCTAACATAATAATATGCTATACAAATATTGTTCTCATGACGTCAACCTGTACCTTAAACTAGCAGATATGGAATGAAAAGAAAAAGAAAGGAACCAGCATTCCAAGAAAAACAAAAGAGCTCTAAATCACTATCGTGCACTGAAAATGCAAGGTTTTGGAGGCACTGATGCTAACAGATTTGGCAGTAATGGGTGACAGAGCCCGCCAGTCTCTCTGGTAGTAGAAGAAGCAACAGTTCAGATATCAAGCACAAATCAACAAGAGCAACACTAGTAGCAGAGTCCCGATTTGGCTCAACTCCACTAAACAACTCCCACTAGTTTCACATGCACCCACAATAACATTTTTGCATGGGCATAAACTTTCCTTCCTTGGA
This sequence comes from Cryptotis parvus, assembly GCA_021461705.1. Taxonomy (NCBI): domain Eukaryota; kingdom Metazoa; phylum Chordata; class Mammalia; order Eulipotyphla; family Soricidae; genus Cryptotis; species Cryptotis parvus. The sequence goes on from JAJIBD010035635.1 coordinate 11,560, forward strand.
AGGGAAAAAAACAGTACCACCATGAAGATAACAAAGACCGACTGATATCCTGTGACTTGCCAGAAGGGATATGTGCCTGCAGAAGATGGAGAAAACCTGCAAGCGACATAGTCCATGGTAGTAGAGATGGCATTTCCTCCCAAATAGGTGGAAAGAAAACGACGTAGAAAAATGCTTTTCGATTGTGAAACTATGATTAAACCTAGTTTATACCTCAAGGCTGCTGTAGTCTAAAATACACGAGAAGGTACTAAAAATTACAGGAAATTGAAAAAGCTGTATTTCTAACATGCTGAGCTTTTTTCTACTTCAGAATTTTCTCAAAAAATAATTTCAGTCTAAAAAAAAATGAAGCGACAATGGTCTTCGTTTAGAGATACATATAATCATTACACAAAGCATACAAATGATTGTTTTCCTGTTGGTATACGTGTCTTTACTCTGACTACCTTCATTGTGTTGTCCTGATAATTGGAGACCGAGCTCCAGGAAAGATAAACAGTGTTTAAAAGCTTCCTATTTAAGAGTAAAGTTATTACTGCATTTAAAAGCAAATCAACAAGTAGCTGCAAGTTAGGAGCTAGTTAAGAATGAGACATCAGTACTTCTCATTCATCCACACTGCTGCCTATGGTTATAAAGATATTTTAAAATTCAGCAACACCAGAGACCATTAGTGCTACCCAGGCATTGTCACAACAGCTTTCTCTGGTACTTGAAAAAAAGAGCATGTCTATTTCATAGCATCAGGTTCCTTTTCTGCCCATTCAAGAACATGTTTGTTTATTTCATAACTTTAGGTTCCTTCCTCTGCCCATTCAAAGAACATGTATGTCTATTTCACAACATTAGGTTCTTTCCTCTGCCCATTCATAGAAAAGTTAGAGACTATTCTTTCCAGTGATGCTTCAAGACACAAATGATACAATATTTTGGCTATGAAGATGAAACACTAGCTGTGAAGATGGCACTAGAAAAAAGTGTAGGTGATCTCTGAAGCTGTTAAAGATCAGGGGAAAGTGAGCATCACTTTATCCAGAGAGAACACAACTTCCAAGCATCTCTACACTAGCCAAGAGCCCCTTTCAGAATTATATAAGATAATAAGTTAGTTCTGCTTTTTTAAACCATTAATATATGGGTATAATGTTACTGATCTTATGGGGAAACTAATGCAATATTTTTAAATTCTAAAACTTACCATGTTAAAACATATTTAAAGACCCACAGCCAACCTTTAGGTAATAAAATTGTGGTTTGAGTAGAGTGCTAACCGCAGTCTTATCATCATGAGAGCAATATTTAAAAAATATTAACGAACTACAATCTCTTTCTTGAACAGTGCCATGCATTGTCAGTACTTTCTGTTTGCCTTTCCATTCTTCTTTCTGAATTTCTCTTAAGAAAATTACATCTTCTAAATGAGCCGGAATTTGGCAGGGTTTTACCTCAGCTATTGATTAAGGAATCAACAAATATCTTTTAATACGAGTTTAAACTATCTTCGAATGACCACTTTTTGATTTATTCACTTAGTATTATGCTCAGATAGCATCTTGTTTTCTTTGGTTCAAACAAAGCTTTACGAGTAACTCTCAAGAAGCACACACTTAATAAATATAAAATTAGTATTAGTAACAACAAGGGTAATATCCAATTAATTACTTAGAAATATTAGGAGAAAAAGAAAGACACAATAATATGCTGACAAACATACATCTTGAATAAGAACAGATCACTTAATATTGAGCCTTTATACCTCTTGGTATTTGTTTACTTAAACAGAACTGGAAATTTCAAATGAAATCACAATATATTTTATCATTGGAACCAAGTAGCTTGAAATTAAGACAAAAAATATTACTCTCCCATTATATGTCACTGAAATATTTATATCATATCAGTTTTATTACTCACTCTTATAAAATGTCCAAAATCCTTCGGTTTCCTCCACATCAAAAAGTAATCATAATAAAGCTTTAGCATCCACGTGAACTACCCAGTATTTATCTTACAAAAAATTTACCAGCGATCATAAGCTGTTCCGCTGCCACCCAAAACAAACTCTGCAAACAATCCAGAAACCTAAATGCAAACTACAAGTCGTATTAATAGTAAAAAGCGAAAGCACATATGAATTCCATCAAGAAGCTCAGTGAGTGGAGTCGCACTAGTCAGATGAGCAAGACAATAGTGATGGAGCTGTATAACCTCTCTAATAAAAAAATTTGAGAAAAGAATTGTAAAGGATGCATGAGGAACTCAAAGAGCAATGGAACACAAAATCAATAAAATACAAGAAGGACATGAGAGCAAAAAATGAGGGAAAATGCAGACCAAAATACAAGCAGAAGTGGCGAATATTAAGAGTGTAGTAAGGAGTGAAGTAAGAAAACCACACCGGAAGACCTCCATAGCAGGTAATAGCTGCTGAGAAAGGAGTGAGTGATCTCAAGATGAGGTCCAAAAGATTCTCTAGACAACAGCAGAAGATGGAAAGAAAAGGCTACAAATTGTGAACAAAAAATAGATGAGAAATTGGGATGAGGAGAATTCAGGAATAACTTAAAGATCAATGGGGTCCCCAGAAGGGCAAGAAAAGAAAACCGATGGAAGAAACAACTATCAAAGCCATTGTTGCTTTGAGAAGTTCCCGAGACTAAAGAAAGCTTGCTCCTAGATTCCAGGAGGTCCGAAGTTAAGAAGCTAAAAGGAATCAAATAATATCAAAAGACCCATCCTAATTAGAATGACAAAATCCATAGAGATAGCATACTGAAAGCAGCAAGATCAAAAGAAAGAAATCACATAAAGGAGCATCCCTCAGATTTACAGCAGGCGTTTCAGAGATGACACACTCCTAACAAAGCCAATGGTGGGATGTGAGGAAAGGAGCTCAATGAACTGAAGTCCTCACCAAGGAATTTACTTTACCTGGCTAGATTGACACTAGATTGAAGGAAAGATACACCGGCTTCATGGAAAATCAACAACTCAGAACTTCATAGACTCAAAAACAACTTTAAAAAGCACTGCGCCTAGAGAAGCAACTACTGCTTTAGAAATAAGACAAAACCCACAAAGTACAAATTCTTAAACAGAAAGATGGCACAAATCCCAAGACAATAATCCATCTCAATGTCAAATATGGTCTAAAAGCGCGCAATTAAAGAAACACAGATCCTCGGGAAAAAGAAGATGGGAGGCATCAAACCTTAACTTCAAACTGTACTAAAGGCAGTAGTAATTAAAACCAGCATGGTATTGGAATAAAAACAGACCCGTGGACCTATGTGAATAGAATTGAGTATCCTGACACCCAACCTCAAACACATGATCACTTAATCTTTGATAAGGTGCAAAGAGTCTAAAAAATGGAGTAAGGAAAGCCTCTTCAACAAGTGGTGTTTGGGAAAACTGGGCAGCGACATGTAAAAAAATGAATTTGGACCTGTGTCTAACACCAATGCACAAAAATCAGATCAAAATGGATTAAAGATCTCAATATCAGACTTGAATCCATAAAAGTACGTTAGAAGAAAATATAGGAAAAACCCTCCACGACATTTGAAGCTAAAGGCATCTTCAAAGGTGAAACATCACTAACAAAGCAACTAGAAGAAAAGATAAACATATGGGACTACATGAAACTAAAAAGCTTCTGCACCTCCAAAAGAAACAGTGACTAAGATACAAAAGCAGTCCACAGAATGGGAAAGAATATTCACCCAATACCCATCTGATAAGGGGTTAATATCCAGGATATATCAGGCACTGGTAGAACTTTACAAGAAGAAAACAAACAACCCCATCAAAAAATGGGGAGAAGAAATGAACAGAAACTTCAGCAAGGAAGAAATTCGAATGGCCAAAAAACATGAAAAAAATGCTCATCATCACTAATCATCAGAGAGATGCAAATCAAAACAACAATGAGATACCACTTTACACCACAGAGACTGGCACATATTCAAAGAGCAAGAACAACAAGTGCTGGCGTGGATGTGGGGAAAAGGGGACACTCATCCATTGTTGGTGGGAATGCCCGGCTGGTACAGCCTTTCTGGAAAACAATATGGACATTCCTCCAAAGACTAGAAATTGAACTCCCATTTGACCCAGCCATACCACTCCTGGGAATCTACTCTGGGAAACCAAAAATACGCAGCGGAAACACCATCCCTACTTTTATGTTCATAGCAGCATTATTCACAATAGCCAGAATCTAGGAAGCAACCAGAGTGCCCGAAAATCGATGACTGGATAAAGAGCTTTGGTACATCTACACAATGGAATACTATGCAGCTGTTAGGAAAAATGAAGTTATAAAATTTGCCTATAAATGGATGGACATGGAGAAGATTATGTTGAGCGAAATTAGCCAGAAGGAGAGAGACAGATACAGAATGACTACATTTATTTGCATAACATAAATATATATGTACATATTATGATACCAATATCCAAGGTCAAGTGAAACATATATCAGGAGGTCTTGTCAAAGGTGGAAATTATCACAAGCGTGTGGGGAGTCAGAGGCTAGGTAAGACAGAAAATGGAACAGTGTGCTAACAATTGTCGAGGGTACTAATGCCAACCTAGAACTGAGCATTAAATAGAGGCAAAAGGATACACATGACAACCCTTTAATGTATGTTCTGTAATCCATAGTCTGGAGGGGAAGGAAAGAGAAAAGAAAGGGAAAGAAATAAAGAACCTGCCATGGAGGAGGGCTGGGGGAGGGGGGGAGGGAACCGGGGACGTTGGTGGTGGGAGATGGGCACTGGTGGAGGGATGGGTGCTGGAACACTGTATGACCAAAACCCAAATATGAACTTTTTAATTGTATATCTTTGTAATTGTAAAAAATAAAAAATTAAAAAAAAA
>JAJIBD010035636.1:0-41593 GCA_021461705.1 Cryptotis parvus
GGTCGGAGGTGGAGAGATGAGACACCAGGGACATGATGTATATCCATTAATATTTTTAATGATCACCAGCTGAGGGGCAGCAGTTCTCACCATGGCAGCTGACTAACCGCAGCTAACTGACTTTAGCTGACTAACCTGAGCTCGCTGACCTGAGCTCACTCACTTGGACTAACTCATTTTACTCACTGACCTGAGCTGACTCACTAACTGACTAACCGACTGACTGACCACCTCCACACAGACCCCCAATTTCCCCTATCCCTCGTCCCAAAGGGCAATACAGCTTAAAGTTTGCATGGCTTACATTACAAAGACAGTTCACACTATATTGAATAGGACTTGGAACAATAGGAAGGAGACAACCAGGAACCAAAACCTGCAGGGGTGCTATCTAGGTAAGATGAGATGAACAGTTGCTAATGCAGTCTTCCGGACTAGCCTATGATGGCAAGGGACGTGGTCCGACAGAAGAACAAGAAAAACCTGTTTTTTGCCTAACTTTAAGCATCGTCCATTAGACTCCATCTTGGGCTAGTTACAGCCAACAGGGAAATGTGCAGAGAAATGACCTAGGATAGCCTTGTCTAGGTACCTGCAGCTTTGATTAACAGCCCTCACTAGGATTTCTACATACTAACTCTATTGGGAGACAGTCTGCAGGAAGTCCCTGTAGTATCTATTAACAGGCAGTATCCATCAGACCTTCCTCCGCATATCCTTAGATCTACCTTCTGCCAACAGTCTCTCTCTACTTCTCTCTTCCTTCTCTTACACACTGTGGATTACAATACATATATTTAGAAGTTATCATGTGTATCTTTTTTGCCTGTATTCAATGCTCAGTTCTAGGCTGGTATTATCACTTTCGACATTTATTAGCAAACTTTTCCTTTCTCAGCCTTACTTAACCTCTGACTCCCACATGTTTGTGGTAGATTCCACCTTTAACAAGACCTCCTGATCCATGTTTTGCCTGACCTTGGATATTAGTTTCATACTATATATGTGTGTGTGTATTTATAACATGCAAATAAATGCAGTCATTCTATATATATATGGCTTTTTCCTTCTGGCTAATTTCACTCAACATGTTCCTCTCCATGTCTATCATTTATAGGAAAATTTCATAACTTCTTTTTCCTAACAGCTGCATAGTAATAAGAATTAGTCTAATTAAGGAGTCATAAAACACTGTAATTATATAAATATTCAAATATATTTTAAATATTCTAAATAAAGAAGCACAGCATTATGGTTTCACTGTTTCACTGTATCATTGTCTTCCTGTCATTCATTGATTTGCTCGAGCAGGTACCAGTAACATCTCCATATGTCCTGTCTCAAGCAAGTGTAGCCTAAGGGCATCTGCTTGCTCCAGGACAGGAAGGGCCTCAAAAACATTCTTCAGGACATGGAGTTGAGGTCCATAATTGTTACTAGTTTTTTGGCATAACAAATAAAACACAGGTAGCTTGCCAGGCTCCTGCCCTGTAGGTGGTATACTCTCAGTATAAGGCTCTCATCTCGAGCATTTACTGATAAAATTTAAAGGGGAAAGATCGGGTTTTCTCTTGGATGGAGCTCCTGAGGAACTATGGAGTCTGGAAGTTGAGAATGACTGACTGCATGATGTGGGTTGCTCAGGCTTCTTGCTAGGCTTACTGGGATGACGGGTATCAGTTAGAACCTGCCTAGAACTGTATACAGTGTATAAATGTGAAAGATCCTGGGAAGGACCTGATCCTAAAAATCAGTATTATCAAAGAATGGCATGCCAAGGGGGCCAAGCAGTGCAGCTGTGGGTCTGGAGTGGATGGGTCTGGATTTCTTCCAGGGTTGAAGATGGAGCTCTGGGTCTGACCTGGGTGGTCTCTCTTTTTTGGGGTAGCTGGCATGGAGGTGGAGGAAAGGGCAGAGTCCAAATCTCCACTTCGAAGTTCAGCCAGCATGATCACTCCCCACACATGTGAGAGAACCCTTGGAGCAATGTTGGACTGGGCTCCATCTGCAACCCCGAAGATATCCAGACCCATTCACCCAGACCCACAGCTGTGCTGCTCGGCCCCACTGGAAGCAATCCATGGAGCTGACCTCCAGGTAAGGGACTGGGCCAACCCCTCAGTCATGCTGGAGTGTAATTAGTCAGAAGGAAAAGGACAGATGTAGAATATCTGCATTCATTCATGGAATATAAACAAATAGTATGAGATTAATATCCAAGGTCAGGCAAAACAGAGACCAGGGGGAATTGTCAATAGTTGGAATCTACCACAAGTGTGTGGGGATAGAAGTTAGGTAAGATAGAAAGGGGGACCATTATGCCAATAATTGTTGGAAATGGTCACACCAGACAAGAACTGAGCATTGAATGTAGGTAAAGGGATATGCATGATAACTCTAAATGTACGTAATGCAAGTCACAATGTACAAAGGAAAGAAGAAAGAGAGAAAAGAAGTGTCTGTCATAAAGGTGGGCTGGGTTAGGGCAGGGAAACTGGGGACATTGGAGAGGGAAATGTGCATTGGTGGAGGGATGGGTGCTGGAACACTGTCTGACTGAAACCCAATCATGAACAGCTTTGTAATTGTATATCTCTTGGTGACATAATAAAATAATATATTATTTTAAAAAGGAGGGCTAAAGTGGAGTGGGACTGCAGATTAAACCTAAGTCAAAGCTTAGCAGACATTGAAGATTCCTTTTAAAATTATTTATCTTCTATTGTCAAAATCTATTTCCCAGATCAAATGCAACCAAAAACAACAGTTTTGGAGTCTCATATTAATCATTTAAAATATTAGAATAGCCCTCTTTCTCCCACCATGAAACCTCCCCATAAATCAGTTGCTTTCCATGTAGATGAGGCAAAGGAATTATGAGACATAAATATATTAAAAATCACCTATTTTTAATCTAGAAAATATACCTTGGAAGCATGAGGTACAATCATTGTATCATATTTTTATCTTAAAAAATCGCAAAGCTGCTAGGTATCTAAAATAATAAAATAAACAGAAGTAAAACTAAGAAAAGTTAAGAGACAGAATTCTAGGGATGCGATTCAGTGAAAGAGCCGGATGCTCTGCAAGGGTGTCTTGAACCTGATGCCAAACACCACCTAAAAGTAAAAATTAAAAATTAAAAAAATGTACCTGGAAGGAAAAAGATAATAGTATACTTGATTTGCAAAGAAGTCTTATAAACCAAAAAAATAAATGCCTTAACAAAACGATAAAGGACACAAATAGTTATATAACAAAAGAAGAGATACGGGTAGTAAATAAAAAATAAATCATTCTCAATTAAAACAATTATAACACTCCACAGTTTAGAAATAAGTATGAATTAAGTAAGTATAAAATTAAATAAGTATAAAAATTGTAAGAATTTTTATAAACATTCAAATTTAGTACTGTTATAACAAGAAATATGATAGAAGTATAAACTCTAAATTTATTGAGAATAAGCAGAATCAAAAATCTATATACTGTACATACCAGACTGACCTTAACTTGACCCTCATTAATCTTCATAAATAATCAGAAATATGGATCTGAGAAAGAGTTCACAGGGTTGAATGTTTCTCACACGAGAGGCCCAGGTTTAACCCCCAGGTCCACACAGTTACCAAGTACCACCAAGAATGAGTCCCAAGTACTGACCCTAGAGAAGCCCCAGAACTGCAGGTATAACCGCTACCTATTCTCCAAATTTAAAAAGAATAAAAAGAGGTGGCTGTATGGGGCAGTATCACTGTATCCACTGTCTTTCTGTTGTTCATCGATTTGCTCAAGCGGGCACCAGTTACATCTCCATATGTCCTGTCACAAACAAGTGTAACCCAAGGGCATCTGTTCGCTCCAGGAATGAGAAGAGGCACAAACCATTCCTTCAGGTCATGGGAATGAGGTCTATAATTGTTACTGGTATGGGACAGTAGCATAAATAATAACAAAGAAGTGGGGCAAAAGTGGCTAGTTTTTCAGAACCATTGTGGATGTTCCCACAGCAGCTAATGCATAATAAGGTAGAAATGATGGAAAATATTATAACCAACTGACCTAGAAGAACCAGGTGCAAAATGATAAAAATCTCTTTTTTCTCAAAATGGTGTCTTTATATTATTTTAACCTAAAATAAAACTCATACCATGTTAAAATTATCAAAGATTCAGGAAAACCTCTGTTATCAAATTTTGTAAAATAACTCATGTGCTTCCTTTACATCATTTGCTACAAAAAAATGCCATGGGTAAAATAACCAATGATTTGATACAAATTTCTCCTAGACAAAAAAAATAGACTGTTTCACTATGAAAATAGTTAGCTGTTAATAAACAAAACCACTGCAACAACAAAAGCAGATGAAAAGAACTCTTGATGCAAGAAACTAACCACAAAGGAATCTTCAATGATGACCACAGTGGCAAAGACACTATACACAAATAAACAAATGGTACTTTCATCAAATTAAAAGCTTCTGCATACAAAAGAAAGCTAAGTAATAATAAAAAGGATACCCTACTGAATGGGAGAAAATATTTTCACATAATCCATGGATAAAGATCTGATTTCTAATATCTATATTGCATTCACGAAACTCAACAACAACAACAAAATCCAATGACCCCATTCATAAATGGGGTGAGGAGCTGAACAGATACTCTGGCATACAGACATACAATAAAAAGTGTTCACTATCACTCAAGATTGGGGGAATGCAATGCAGAATAACTGAGATATAATCTCATGCCATAGAGAATGGCCCATAACAAAAAAAAAGTTGGATATACCAAGTGTTATCAGGGTGGTGGTGAGAAGGCAACCTTCATCCTCTATTGGCGGGAATATTGTCTGATTAAACCTTTACGGAAAGCACTATTTGCCAAAAAAATTAATAGAATTCATATGTGGTCAGTGATACCATTTCTTGGCATGTACACCCAAAACACAAAAACATTAACTGAAAAGGACATACACACACCTATGTTCATTGATGCACTTAGTACAATAGTCAAGATACAGAAACTACAGATGAACAGGTCAAGAAATTGTGTTGTATCTACACAATGAAACACCATATAGCTCTAAGAAAGAACAAAATTGGGGTGTGAGATATAGAACAGTAGGTAGGGTTTTACTTGCATGCAGTCACCTAGGTTTCAATCTCTGTACACCTAATGGCCCCCACCACCCTCCCAAAAAAGAAAAATCATGAAAGTTGAAGCAATGTGGATAGGACTAGAAAGTAATTATAGGGTGGAACTATAGGATAACATACATAATCATCTTTTTTCATAAATCTCTTATAGATAAATGGCAAGATAGCACAATGGACCAAAAGGCATCACGACAGAAGTGATCTAGACAAATGAGTTGGCGAAGGTGCTGAAAAGGAGGGCCACCAGAGTCCTCGTGGAAAAGAAATGGGTACTTTGGTGTTTGGTGTAGTGTTGGGATTATACACACTGGAAACCATGACTAAGAGTACTGTATCATGGACCTCAAACAGTTTAAAACGTGTTTTTAATTGATTGATTCATTGACAATGTAGTAAATTGAAGACAGACCTCAGATACATGGACAGCTAATCTTCAACAAAGGATATAATTATATGAAGCAGAGCAGGAAAGGCCACTTCAATAAATGGTGCAATGGAAACTGATTATCCAAAAGAAAATAAATAAATAAATAGGTAGGTAGATAGATAGATAAATATATAAATAAATACATAAATTTGTATTCATATGTATATATACCTGGACTCCTATCTCACATCATATACAATGTTAATTCAAAATATACTAAAGAAATTGCTATTAGACACAAATACATAGAATACACAAGAACTCTACTGGTTACTGATTCTAAAATCATGTTGGATGACACCACTTTGTTTTTAAGAGTAATCACAATATAATGATTATACCTACAATAAATAATGCTACTTTTAAACAAAGGATTCTTCACATAGAACAGGTGTTCCAAGTTGGACAATGAGCCTCAGAGACTTTATGAATTATTCATTTTGTATTATTTATCCTGTTATTTTATTTCCAGAGCAATCAGAGTTCAACTACATGAGTGCAGTAATTACTGTGCATTGTCTCTGATGCAAGAAGTTTCAAAGTGCCTAGGTTTAATCCCTAGGTCTTTTCATGAAGTTGCATGACTTTAGGTGTGCTAAATATTTTCCCTACATATCATTTTTTTTCATTAAAACTGGATAAAATAATACATTAAAACAGGGTAAAATAACACATCTACACTATTTTGTGAAAATTAAATGTCACTATACAAACACATAGGTTAATTACTGATGAAGCAACACTCTTAATAAGTAGTGCTTGTCATATATATACACACATACATCAACTACATATAGTCGCTTATACACATACAGATTTATGCATAAAATTAATATTAAATACAGATAAAATTTCCAGAACATGATTTCTTTGGTGATCACCTTCCCAAAATCTCAAATTCTAAAAGCTGATAAAAAGTATGTGGATTAGTACACAGTAGAGAAATGACAAAAGAGGGATAGGAGCAAGATGGCAAAAGAATGCCCTGACTTTCCTTCCTTCCAGAAAAATTCCTATTCAATTGAATAGAAACTCATACTCATTTAAAACCGTCCTAAACGAACCCTCAGATACCTATGAAACTTCCACATAGCAGTCAGGAAGAAAACTCACTGCACTCCCTCTCCCAAGTATTGCACCACACAATTCTCTCAACATCATCTCTCAACATCTCAATATCATAATTGTGAAATACGAAAACGTTTTCCTCTCTCACTAGAAACAAATTAGGATAGCCTACCTCCATTTAATTCAACATTGTACCAGTAGTTCTAACTGGAGCAGTAGGTAAGAGAAGAAAATAAAAGTATCCAAAGCATCCAAATTAAAGCAGATGAAATAAAACCATTCCTGTATGCCAATAAAACCTTTTAGAACCATCAATAAATTTAATAATAATTACCCATATACTAAAATGTCCCCAAAGTTGTGATATATCCTTATGATAAAATCTGTTTGTTATATAAGTGCAACTCAAATTTTATCTGGAAATCCAAACGGCGGGGGAGGGGGGGCGGAGCAATAGTCCAGCAGGTAGGGCGTTTGCCTTGCACATGGCCGGCCCATGCAGGTCTGGGTTCGATTTCCGGCATCCCATATGCTCCCCCAAGCACCGCCAGGAGTAATTCCTGAGTGCAGAGCCAGGAGAAACCCCTGAGCATTGCCGGTGTGACCCAAAAAAAGAAAAAAAAAAAAAAAGAAATCCTAATGGGGAAGCCCTTCTAGAAAGTGATGGCATATAATGGAAGAGTGAGTTAGGGACAGAAATTTTGTTCATAGTTATGTTCAAGGATGATAATTCTGTGTTCACATGTAATCTAACATAATAATATGCTATGCAAATATTGTTCTCACGACGTCAACCTGTACCTTAAAATGGCAGATATGGAATGAAAAGAAAAATAAAGTGAACACATTCCAAGAAAAAACAAAGAGCTGTAAATCACTATCGTGCACTGAAAATGCAAGGTTTTGGAGGCACTGATGCTAACAGATTTGGCAGTAATGGGTGACAGAGCCCGCCAGTCTCTCTGGTAGTAGAAGAAGCAACAGTTCAGATATCAAGCACAAATCAACAAGAGCAACACTAGTAGCAGAGTCCCCGATTTGGCTCAACTCCACTAAACAACTCCACTAGTTTCACATGCACCCACAATAACATTTTGCGTGGGCATAAACTTTCCTTTTGGAAAGGAAAAAACATTACCACCATGAAGATAACAAAGACCGACTGATATCCTGTGACTTACAGAAGGATATGTGCCTGCAGAAGATGGAGAGAAAACCTGCAAAGCGACATAGTCCATGGTAGTAGAGATGGCATTTCCTCCCAAATAGGTGGAAAGAAAACGACGAGAAAAATGCTTTCGATTGTGAAACTATGATTAAGACCTAGTTTATACCTCAAGGCTGCTGTGGTCTAAAAACACGAAGGTACTACCAAAAAATTAGGAAATTGAAAAGCTGTATTTCTAACATGCTGAGCTTTCTACTTCAGAATTTTCTCAAAATAAATTTCAGTCTAAGAAAAAAATGAAGCGACAATGGTCTTCGCTTTCAGAGATACATATAATCATTACACAAAGCATACAAATGATTGTTTTCCTGTTGGTATACGTGTCTTTACTCTGACTACCTTCATTGTGTTGTTGCCAGATAATTGGAGACCGAGCTCCAGGAAAGATAAACAGTGTTTAAAAGCTTCCTATTTAAGAGTAAAGTTATTACTGCATTTAAAAGCAAATCAACAAGTAGCTGCAAGTTAGAGCTAGTTAAGAATGAGACATCAGTACTTCTCATTCATCCACACTGCTGCCTATGGTTATAAAGATATTTTAAAATTCAGCAACACCAGAGACCATTAGTGCTACCCAGGCATTGTCACAACAGCTTTCTCTGGTACTTGAAAAAAAAGAGCATGTCTATTTCATAGCATCAGGTTCCTTTTCTGCCCATTCAAAGAACATGTTTGTTTATTTCATAACTTTAGGTTCCTTCCTCTGCCCATTCAAAGAACATGTATGTCTATTTCACAACATTAGGTTCTTTCCTCTGCCCATTCATAGAAAAGTTAGAGACTATTCTTTCCATTGATGCTTCAAGACACAAATGATACAATATTTTTGGCTATGAAGATGAAACACTGGCTGTGAAGATGGCACTAGAAAAAAGTGTAGGTGATCTCTGAAGCTGTTAAAGACAGGGAAAGTGAGCATCCTTTATCCAGAGAGAACACAACTTCCAAGCATCTCTACACTAGCCAAAGACCCTTTTCAGAATTATATAAGATAATAAGTTAGTTCTGCTTTAAACCATTAATATATGGTATAATGTTACTGAAGTCTTATGAAACTAATGCAATATTTTTAAATTCTAAAACTGGCCATGTTAAACATATTTAAGACCCACAGCCAACCTTTAGGTAATAAAAGTTGTGGTTTTGAGTAGGTGCTAACCGCAGTCTTATCATCATGAGAGCAATATTTAAAATATTAACGAACTACAATCTCTTTCTTGAACAGTGCCATGCATTGTCAGTACTTTCTGTTTGCCTTTCCATTCTTCTTTCTGAATTTCTCTTAGAAAATTCACATCTTCTCGTGGTAGATTTGGCAGGGTTTTACTCCAGCTTTATTGGTCAAGGAATCAACAAATATCTTTAATACAGTTTAAACTATCTTCGAATGACCACTTTTTGATTTATTCATAGTATTATGCTCAGATAGCATCTTATTTTCTTTAGTTTCTTAAACAAAGCTTTAAAGTAACTCTCAAGCACACTTAATAAATACAAAATTAGTATTAGTAACAACAAAGGAGTAATACATCAATTAATTACTTAGAAATATTAGGAGAAAAAAAGAAGACACAATAATATGCTGACAAACATACATCTTGAATAGAACCAGATCATAATATTAGGCCTTTATACCTCTTGGTATTTGTTTACTTAAACAGAACTTCAAATTTCCAAATGAAATCACAATATATTTTATCATTGGAACCAAGTAGCTTGAAATTAAGACAAAAATATTACTCTCCCATTATATGTCACTGATATTTATATCATATCAGTTTTATTACTCACTCTTATAAAATGTCCAAATCCTTCAGTTTTCCTCCACATCAAAAGTAATCATAAGCTTTAGCATCCACGTGAACTACTTAGTATTTATCTTACAAAAGGTACCAGCGATCATACGCCCCTACATTCCTTGCCACCCAAAACAAACTCTGCAAACAATCCAGAAACCTAAATGCAAACTACAAGAGTCGTAATAGTAAAGCAGCACATAATTCCATCAAGCTCAGTGAGTGAAGTCACTAGTCCAGATGAGCAAAGCAATAGTGATGAGCTATATAACCTCTCTAATAAAAAATTTGAGAAAGAATTGTAAAGGATGCATGAGGAACTCAAAGAAGCAATGGAACACAAAATCAATAAAATACAAGAGGACATGAGAGCAGAAATGAGGAAAATGCAGACCAAAATACAAGCAGAAGTGGCAGATATTAAAATTGTAGTAAGTGAAATGAAAACCACACTGGAAGACCTCCATAGCAGAGTAATAACTGCTGAAGAAAGAATTAGTGATCTCCAAGATGAGGTCCAAAGATTCTCTAGACAACAGCAGAAGATGGAAAAGAAGACTTACAAATTAATGAACAGAAAATAGATAATTGGGATGAAGTCAAAAGGAATAACACAAAGATCAATGGGGTCCCAGAAGGGCAAGAAGAAAACCCTGATGAAGAAACAACTATCAAAGCCATTACTGCTGAGAAGTTCCCGAACTAAAGAAAGCTTGCTCCTAGATTCAGGAGGTCCAAAGGGTCCAAGCTAAAAGAAATCCAAATAATAATATCAAAAGACCCATCCTAATTAGAATGACAAAATCCATAGAGATAGCATACTGAAAGCAGCAAGATCAAAGAAAGAAATCACATAAAAAGGAGCATCCCTCAGATTTACAGCAGACGTTTCAGATGACACACTCCTAACCCAAAAATAATGGTGGGATGTGAGAAAAGACTCAATGAACTGAAGTCCTCACCAAGAATTCTTTACCTGGCTAGATTGACACTAGATTTGAAGGAAAGATACACAACTTCATGGAAAATCAACAACTCAGGAACTTCATAGACTCAAAACAACTTTAAAAACACTGAAGCAACTACTGTAAAATAAGACAAAACCCCAAAGTACAAATTTAAACAGAAAGATGGCACAAAATCCCAAGACAATAATCCATCTCAATGTCAATGGTCTAAACGCACCAATTAAGAAACACAGATCCTCGGAAAAGAAGATGGGAGGCATCACCTTTCCCAACTTCAAACTGTACTACAAGGCAGTAGTAATTAAAACAGCATGGTATTGGAATAAAAGCAGACCTGTGGATCTATGGAGTAGAATTGAGTATCCTGACACCCAACCTCAAACACATGATCACTTAATCTTTGATAAAGGTGCAAAGAGTCTAAAATGGAGTAAGGAAAGCCTCTTCAATAAGTGGTGTTGGGAAAACTAGGCAGCGACAAGTAAAAAAAATGAATTTGGACCTGTGTCTAACACTATGCACAAAAATCAGATCAAAATGGATTAAAGATCTCAATATCAGACTTGAATCCATAAAGTACATTGAAGAAAATATAGGAAAAACCCTCCACGACATTGAAACTAAAAAGGCATCTTCAAAGGTGAAACATCACTAACAAAGCAACTAGAAGAAAAGATAAACATATGGGACTACATGAAACTAAAAAGCTTCTGCACCTCAAAAGAAACAGTGACTAAGATACAAAAGCAGTCCTCAGAATGGGAAAGAATATTCACCCAATACCCATCTGATAAGGGGTTAATATCCAGGATATATCAGGCACTGGTAGAACTTTACAAGAAGAAAACAAACAACCCCATCAAAAAATGGGGAGAAGAAATGAACAGAAACTTCAGCAAGGAAGAAATTCGAATGGCCAAAAAACATGAAAAAATGCTCATCATCACTAATCATCAGAGAGATGCAAATCAAAACAACAATGAGATACCACTTTACACCACAGAGACTGGCACATATTCAAAAGAGCAAGAACAAGTGCTGGCATGGTTGTGGGGAAAAGGGGACACTCATCCATTGTTGGTGGGAATGCCGGCTGGTACAGCCTTTTTGGAAAACAATATGGACATTCCTCCAAAGACTAGAAATTAAACTCCCATTTGACCCAGCCATACCACTCCTGGGAATCTACTCTGGGAAACCAAAAATACGCAGCGGAAACACCATCCCTACTTTTATGTTCATAGCAGCATTATTCACAATAGCCAGAATCTGGAAGCAACCAGAGTGCCCGAAAATCGATGACTGGATAAAGAAGCTTTGGTACATCTACACAATGGAATACTATGCAGCTGTTAGGAAAAAATGAAGTTATAAAATTTGCCTATAAATGGATGGACATGGAGAAGATTATGTTGAGCGAAATTAGCCAGAAGGAGAGAGACAGATACAGAATGACTGCATTTATTTGCATAACATAAATATATATGTACATATTATTATACCAATATCCATGGTCAGGTGAAACATATATCAAGAGGTCTTGTCAAAGGTGGAAATTATCACAAACATGTGGGAGTCAGAGACTAGGTAAGAACGAAAATGGAACAGTGTGCCAACAATTGTCGAGGGTACTAATGCCAAGCTAGAACTGAGCATTAAATAGTGGCAAAAAGATACACAGGACAACCCTTGAATGTATGTTCTGTAATCCATAGTCTGGAGGGAAAGGAAAAGAGAAAGAGAGAAAGGGAAAGAAATAAAGAAACTGCCATGGAGGAGGGCTGGGGGAGAGGGGAGGGAACTGGGGACCTTGGTGGTGGGAGATGGGCACTGGTGGCGGGATGGGTGCTGGAACACTGTATGACCAAAACCAAAATATGAACTTTTTAATTGTATATCTTTGTAATTGTAAAAATAAAAAAAATTAAAAAAATAAAAAAAGAAAGAAAAAAGAAAGAAAAAAAAAGAAATACAGAGTGGCAAAATATATTAAAAAACTGAATCTAACATTCTGCTGCCTAAAAGAAACACATCTGAATAATCAGAGCAAACACAGACTCAAAGTCAAAGGCTGAAAGACAATTCTACATGTGGCCATACTGGTATCTGACAACATAGACTTTAGGCAGAAAAAGTTTAGAAGGGACAGTGAAGGCCATTTCTTAATAATTAATGCATAAGTACTTCAGAAAGAAATTACACTCCCTAAACATATATGTACCCAATGAGGGGCCAGCAAAATACTTAAAACAACTGCTAATAGACTTCAAAGAAGATATTGACAATAACACAATAGTAGTTGGAGACTTCAACACTGCTTTATTAATTAACTTTTGATAGATCAAAAAGACTGAAACTCACCAAGAAATTCAGGCCCTGAAGGAAGAAATGGAAGAGGGCTGGTTGATGTATACAGGGCGTTTCATCCCTAAAAAGCTGAATACACATTTTTCTCCAGTGCACATGGAACATTCTCCAAGATAGACCACATGCTGAGCCACAAAGCATACCTCAATAAAATAAAAAGATAGAAACTGTGTCAACTATTTTCTCACTCCATGATGCACTGAAAATGGAAGTTAACCACACACATAAACGGGGAGTCAAACCAAACACCTGGAAAATGAACAGCTCACTGCTGAACAACCAGTGGGTCATGGGAGAAATCAAAGAGGAAATCCAGAAATTCCTAGAAACAAATGAAAATGAAGACACGAACTACCAGAACTTGTGGGACACAATTAAAGCAGTGTTAAGAGTAAAGTTCATAGCTCTGTAAGCTTTCATCAGGAAAGAAGAAAGGGCCCACAAATAATAACCTGACTTCATAGACAAAATATTAGAAAAAAAGACCAACAAAAAGTGTCCAACCCAGACAGAAAGAAAGAAGGAAATAATAAAACTCAAAGAGGAAATCAAGGAGCTGGAAACCCAAAAAAACAATCCAAAATATAAATGAGTCCAAGAGTTGGTTCTTTGAAAAAATAAGATAGACAAACCACTTGCAAGACTTGTAAGGACAGGGAAAGAGAGAACCTAAATAAATAGAATCAGAAATGAAAAGGGGGACATCATAACAGAAGCCACAGTTATCCAAAAGATCATCAGAGATTACTTTGAGAGTCTGTATGCCACAAAATATGAGAACCTGGAAGAAATGGATAAATTCCTAAAGTTCTATAACCTCCCACGGCTGAAACAAGAAAACAAGCAATACCTGAATAAACCTATCATCATCCAGGAAATTGAAACAGTAATTAAAAGTATGCCCAAACACAAAAGGTCCGGAAGAGACAACACAAAAAAGGAAAACTACAGACCAATCTCCTTAAGAAACAGATGCTAAAATTTTCAACAAAATACTAGCAAGCAGAATCCAAAGACTCATCAAAAAGATTATTTCATGAACAAAAATGTCATTCATATCATGACATGAAGGATTCATTCCTAGAATTCTCAGATGGTTCAACATTCGCAAGTCAATCAACATAATACATCATATCAATAAGAGGAAAAATAAAAATCATATGACTATATCAAAGACACAGTGAAAGCATTTGACAAGATCCAACACCCAATCATGATCAAAACCCTGCATAAAATGGGAATAGAAGAAAATTCCTCAATATAGTCAAAGCCATCTACCAAAACCCACAGCAAATTTAATTCTCAGTGGGGGAAAAACTGAAAGTCTTCCCCCTAAGATCGGGGACAAGGCTGCCCACTCGCACCACTTCTACTCAATATATTACTGGAAGTATTTGCCATAGCAATCAGAGAATAAAAGGACATTAAGGGCATCCATATAAACAAGGAAGAAGTAAAGCTCTCACTGTTTGCAAATGACATAATACTATACCTAGAGAACCCTGAACTCTCTACCAAATAGTTCCTACAAACTACAGATACCTATAGTACAGTGGCAGGGTACAAAGTCAATACCCCCAAATCAGTGGCTTTCCGATATACAAATAACAAAAGAGAAGAAAGGGATATTAAGAAAACGATCCCATTCACAATTGTGCCACAAAAAATCAAATATCCAGGAATCAGCTTAACTAAGACTGTAACGAACCTGTACAAAGATAACCTATACAAAGATAACTACAAAACACTGCTTAAAAAAATAAATGGAAACACATTCCCTGCTAATGGATGAAAATATAGGAAAAACCCTCCACAACATTGACTAAAGGCATCTTCAAAGATAAAACACACTAACCAAGCAATTGAAGGCAAAGATAAACATATGAACTACATGAAACTAAAAGGCTTCTGCACCTCAAAAGAAACAGTGACCAAGATACAAAGACAGTCCACAGAATGGGGAAAGAATATTCACCCAATAGCCATCTGTATCACTTGTATCACTTGTCTTCCCATTGTTCATCGAATTGCTTGAATGGGTGACAGTAACATCTCCATTCATTGGGAATGAGACCCATTATTGTTACTGTTTTGGCCATATCAAATACACCACAGGTAGCTTGCCAGGCTCTGCCATGTTCCCATCTTATAAGGGGTTAATATTCAGGATATATTAGGCACTGGTAGAACTTTTGGAAGAAGAAAACAGCCAACCCCATCAAAAAAAATGGGGAGAAATAACAGAAACTTTGACAAGGAAGAAATTCAAATGGCCAAAAGATATATGAAAAAAATGCTCATCATCACTAATCATTTGTGAGGTGAAAATCAAAATAACAATGAGATATCATATCACACCACAGAGACTGGCACATATCCAAAATAGCAAGAACAACAAGTGCTGGTGTGGTTGCGGGGAGAAATGAAATCTCATCCACTGTTTGTGGGAATGTCAAAAGGTCCAGCCTTTTTGGAAAACAATATAAACATTCCTCCAAAAACTAGAAAATGAGCTCAAGTTTGACCCCACTACCACTTTTGGGACTATACCCATTAAGACCTAAAAAGCACAGTGGAAACACATTCTACACTTCTATGTTCATAATAACACTCCTATGTTCTATGTTCATTGTTCACAATAGCCAGAAACTGGAAACAACCAAAGTGCGCAAGAACAGATGACTGGATAAAAACTTGTGTGACATCTACACAATGGAATACTATGCAGCTGTTAGGAAAAACAACGTTATAAAATTTGCCTACAAATGGATGGACATGGAGAGGTTCATACTGAATGAAATTAGCCAGAGGAAAAAGGACAGATATAGAATGACGGCATTTATTTGTGGGATATAAAAAAAATCATGATACTAATATCCAAGGCCACACAAAACATGGATCAGGATGTCTATCAGTGGATAGAACCTACTGCAAATGTGTGGGAGTCAGAGGTTAGGTAATACAGAGAAAGGAACAGTGTACTAATAATTACGATAAATGATAATATCAGAGAAGAACTAAGCATTGAAAGTAAGCAAAAGGATATACATGATAACCTTTAAATGTATATATTGCAAACCACACGTGTAAGAGAAGGTAGGGGGGAGAGAGAGAGAGAGAAGTGAAAATTGTTGATGGGGCCAGAGCGATAGCCCAGCAGGTAGGGCGTTTGCCTTGCACACGGCTGGCCTGCACCGGCCCGGGTTCAATCCCTGGCATCCCAAATGGTCGCCTGAGCACCGCCAGGAGTAATTCCTGAGTGCAGAGCCAGGAGTAACCCCTGAGTGTAGCCGGGTGTGACCCAAAAAGCAAAAAAAAAAAAAAAAAAGAAAAGAAAAAAGAAAATTGTCTGCCATATACCAGGCTGGGGAGGGGAGAATCAGGGGACATTGGTGGTGGGAAATGGGCACTGGTATAGGGATGGATGCTGGAACATTGTATGACTAAAACCCAAATATGAACACTTTTGTAACTGTATATTCTCACGATGGTATAATAAAACATTAATAAAAAACTTTATAGAATATTGTACAACCATTTAAAATCCTAAATACCGGCATATAAAGAAACATGGTAAAAGAATAGCAAATGGCCAAAGGAAATAGACCATGAGAACTGATCATCTATTTACCACAATGGAAGAGGACATTTGGGGTCTGTCCACTGAGGGAAGTGGACACGTTGGTGGAGAGTGTGGTGTCGGCACTTCGTATGCAGGAAATCCTATCAATAATAGCATTGTAAATCACATTGTCTCAAATAATGGAAATTATTGAGTAAATAAAAATACCAATTATGATATTAATGGCAACAAGGCAAAGCTATCCAGAAGGAATAAATGAAACATTAATCACTTGATCACGTGACATCCCGTTATTCATTGATTTGCTTGAGTGGGCACCAGTAAAATTTCCATTTGACCCTATCACGTGCCAGTGTAGCCCAATGGCATCTGCTTGCTTTAGGAATATGAAGCGCCTCAAACTGTTTCTTCAGTGTCTTGATGAAGAAGTCTGACCATCTTGTAGCTGGGAATCCACAGATCTTTTGACGCCGGTGGGACCAGTCGGTAACAGCTCTAGTCAGTGGTCGCCTCAAAATCACATTACATGTCCAGCCTATCTGATTTTTGATGCCTTACAAACAAGACAGCACCCTGACTCTGGATCTTGATGGAGGTCTGAACCCGTTCCTTCTATCAATTGAGTGAGATGTGATATTCCAAGCATAGCACTTTTGATTCCACTTTGGGGAGACCAAATAGCATTCTCACCCGCTGCTAGGGCCCAGGTCTCTGAGGTGTATGATAATGCAGGGAGAACAGTTGAGTCAGAGATGTGCTGGAGCTGGAGTTTCTATATCCTTTTTAGCTATTTCTTGATGCTCTTGAAGGTGTTCCATGCCACCCCTCTTCCTCCTGCTCAGCTCAGGTTTTAGGTTGGTCATCATGTTGAGTTCTTGGCCTAGGTACACATAACTGCTGCATTCAGAGATGTTTGCTCCATTGAGAGTAACGGGCCTCTGGAACTAGTTCATTTGTCATGAACATTTTTTTGAGATCAGCTGTAGACCTATCTTTCCACATCTCGGTCGAAGTCAGCCAGCATTTGTGCCTCTTGGCTAATGTTTGGTGTTATTAGAACGAGGTGGTGTAGTTGGACCACCTATCTTCACTCCCATTCCTTCCTGTCTAATTGTCATACGTTGCTGAAGAGTTTTGGTGAAATATATAACCTGCAAAACCCCTGTTTTACACCAATGATCACTTCTTTAGAAGTAGTTGTGAATCTGAAATAGCCATGAGGATTTTTTGGTTGACGCCCTGTTTGTACATAATGACTCTCGAACAATCAAAGGTTTTCTTAAATCGAAAGTACAACACTCTTGAACTCTACAAACCTCATTGAGTTTTACCTGTGTAGCAATTCTAATCCTTTCGCCATAGTATGGTTTCCTTCTCTAATGTTCTGCCAATCCTGTCAGGATGACTCAAGGAAACTTGTAGATGAAGGACAACAGGCAGATGGGGTGATAGTTGTCAATTCGTGAATGTCCCCTTCTTAACGTAAACTGTCCTACCTTGCATCAGACAATAACCATGCATGAGTATGATGGAGATTCTTCAGGTGTTCAGGTCTGACTTTTCTGGCCAGGTGCTGTTCACTTCTTACCAACAAAATGCTTGGATGTCAAAGGACGTTGGACGACATATCCACCTGGGAATTTGGTATGTGGGCAGGACGCCGCTATCAAAGAGATCTGAATAGAAGTCATCGATAATCTCCATGCATTTCTGGAAGATGGTAGATCCCAGGACATTCGAGGGCAGTCATCTTGGTCTTATAGTGGGATAAGGACAGGCAGGCTTTGGAATGCTTTTCCCGGATTCTGCTGCATCGGCCAATATTTCTGCTCTTCTCTCTTTGAGATCTTCCTTTGTTGCTTCTCTGCATTGCTTTGCAACCTTGGACATTAGCATTTGGTAGCCTTAGGCTCGCACATTGCCACATTGGTGAATAACTCGTGAGTTTTTGAAGACAGGCATCCTTTTGTGTCTTTCTCTCGGTATTCTTCACACAATCTGGAGGTGCTGAACCAGTCGGTTGTATTCTTCATTGATGTCATCAATGATGGTATATTCCCATGTTGCTGCAGTGGTGCCAAAGAGTTCCCAGTTGGTGGTCATTCTGGGAGTTCTCTTCTTAAACTTTGCAGCCATTTCTCCCCATTGTGTGAAGTAGAATTTTGCATGAAGGATATGGTGATTCAATCCTGTTTGGAATTTTGGGTCGACAGTGTAATTGGTCAGGCAAATACCGTCGATTGAATATGATGTGGTCAATTTCATTGTGGAACTCGTCCACCAGGAGAATCCTATGTCCAACGTTTCAATTCAGCCTTCTGGAACTGTGAATTCTCATGAATGGTCTTGGTGGACAAAATGAACTCAGATAGTCTCTCACCCTGTTCGTTCCATTCTAGGCCATGGGTCCCTATGTGGAGTTCTTCGACCGATCTTCTCGGTCCTATCTTGGCATTAAAACCACTGACTATGATCTTGTAGAAGGTGTGATCTTTATAGTACTCCTATGGCATTTATATAAAAAAAATTAGGAAAGAACGAGGAAGATGTATGAAATGTACAAAATGTACGTTTCTAACTTTTTGCATGTGTTTCTGTCAATTTCATGAATACAAAGTTTTAATTCTCAGGATATAACTTGTATGTGGTAATTTATGTTAATTCAATAGTCTGAGATTTTTGAGGTTTCCCTTATCTATAGCTATTTTCATGTTTTAAATTTTTCAGGAAGAAACAGATACTGAATGCTGAAACATATTTTAAATTATTTCAAAACTATTTGGCAGAAAGTATCAAAACATTTGTAAAGGAACAGCTCTGTATAATGGCAAGTTTATGTTTACATATTCTTTTATTTAAGGAAAAATAACTTGAAACTACATAAAGTTCATGTGCATGAAATCCAAATTTTAAATATAAATACAACTTTTATTAAATATACTATTTCATGATTCTGAATCTATATACCTCCCTACATATACTCATATATGAAATTTATTGAAACATTTTCATTTTTTTATTTTTATAAGCTATGATCCCTTTATCTTTCTATTTATTTATTAATTGTGGAGTTTGATCCATATACCCAGTGTTGCCCAGTTTACTCTTGGCTTTGCATTCAGGTATCATCCCTGGCAATGTTCAGTGGACAATATGTGGTGCCAGTATCAAACCTGGATTGAATGAATGCAAGGCAAACATCCCACAGCTGTATTCTCTACATCCCTCTGCTTGATCATTTTAATTATTGTATTTTATCCCTCTTTTTCAGAGATAAAATTACAACTAATGTTAACTGTAATTTTTAAAAGTTATTTATTATACCACCGTGAAATACACAATTTCAAAGATGCTCATGTTTGGGTTTCCGTCATACAGTGTTCCAGCACCCATCCCTCCACTAATGCCCATTTCTCACCACAAATGCACCAATGTCCACTACTTCCCTCCTCCCTCCCCCAACCTGCCTCTATAGCAGGAACTTTGCCCTCCCCCTCTTTCTCTTCCTGGCCCCTCTTCCTTCTCTTACACATTGTAGCTTGCAATACATACATTTAGAGGTTATCATGTATATCACTTTGCCTACATTCAATGCTCCGTTCTAGGATGGAATTATTTCCAACAATTACTAGTATACTGTTCCTTTCTCTGTATTACTTAACCTCTGACTCCAACACACGTGCAGAATATTCCACCCACTCACAAGACCTCCTGATCGATGTTTTGTGTGGCCTTGGATATTAGTATTATACTATTTTATTTTTATATCATGCAAATAAATGCAGTCATTCTATATCTGTCCTTTTCCCTCTTGCTAATTTCACTCAATAAGACTCTCCGTGTCCATCCATTTAGAGGCAAATTTCATAACTTCATTTTTCCTAACAGCTGCATAGTATTCTATTGTGTACATGTACCAAAGTTTCTTTATCTAGTAGTCTGTTCTCGGGCACTCTGGTTGTTTTCAGATTCTGGCTATTGTGAATAGTGTTGCTATGAACATGGAAGTGCAGATGGTGTTTCTGCAATGTGCTTTTTATTTCCCAGGGTATATTCCCAGGAGTGGTATGGCTGGGTCAAATGGGAGCTCAATTCCTCCAATTGTCTTTGGAGGAATGTCCATATTGTTTCCCAAAAAAGGCTGGACCACTCGACATTTCCACCAACAATGGATGAGTGTTGGAGGACATGTTTAGCTAATCTGGGAGTTTTGTTGTTTTGCTCACTCCCAGCTTAATCTTATTTAAGCCAAGGTTCATTCTAATGAGACCTCTCTTCTATGTAAACACTGCTAGAGGGTGTGGCAGTTACAGAAGTCACCTTGATTGAATAACTTCTGACTTATACATCTACTAAGACGTCTATGTTTTCTAGATTGGGCACAGCTCCTCTTTATACCCACTGCACCCAACGTGGGACAGTTAGAATTTACCAGGAGACTACCACCCTGGCTACGCTGAGACTAAAGGAAGACTATAGGAAGGATCATACTAGTTTGCTCTAAGCAGGCGAGTATGACCCTTTCAGTAGGAGAACAAGATACTCAGAATCACACTGGTGCAGATAATAATAAGGACCTTGTGGGTACCATCTAGATTACATGAAGCTCATGAAGTTAAGATGTATTACTTTATATCAGCCCCCCCTCTCTCCAGTGTTTTACATAAGAGATAATCTCGGGATTAGTCCTTGGTGTAACCTTTGTTTATACCTGCAATAGGGTGTGGCACTACACTCTGTTTAGGGTTCTTTGTTGGCATGTCAACCTCCCGATTGGATTACTTTAGTGTATATAAGGGGCTGACTTGAGGCCCCTTCACCTTTTGCCTTTTGGTTCCTCAGCCTTCAGCTTTTTGGCTCCTGCGGCTTTTGGCTTTTTGGCTTTTGGCCTTTTGCTCTTTGGCCTTTTGCTCCTTCTGGGTAGGACTCAGCTCGGGTGAGATCCTCTCTCTTTGGTGGGAGACTTAGGCTCTTTTGTATGGTCTAAGTTCGGACCAGAGCTAGAGTTTATTCATTATATTGGAGTGCTGTGGAAGAGCTTTTTGTACTATTAAAAGCCATTTTTTTTGGAACTGCACCGGACTCGTGAGTTTTCATCTTTCTCCCGGCGTCCCCGGAGGTAGAAGACAACCTCTGTCCTGACACTGTCGGGGATCCCGGCGGCGTTCCCCGACAGATGAGAGTCCCTTTCTCCCCACATCCACAGCAGCACTTGTTGTTCTTGCTATTTTGGATTTGTGACAATCTTTGTGGTGTGAGGTGATATCTCATTGTTGTTTTGATTTGCATCTCTCCAATGAGTAGTGATGATGAGCATTTTTTCACATGCCTTTTGGCTATTCGAATTTCTTCCCTTGTCAAAGTTTCTGTTCATTACTTCTCCCCATTTTTTGATGGGGTTGGCTGTTTTCTTATTGTAAATTTCTACCAGTGCTTGATATATCCTGGATATTATCCCCTTGTCAGATGGGTACTGGCTGAATTTTCCTTCCCACTCTATTAGCTGTTTTTGTATCTTTGTCACCATTTATTTTGAGGTGAAGAACCTTTTTAGTTTCATGTAGCCCCGTGTGTTTTTGCTTCCAAATGCAGAAGATGGAAAAAGGTTCACAATTAATGAACATACAACAAGAGATGTATATAATTTTTAAAATTACTATTAAAACTACAATTATTTTAATTATTTTCATTTATACTATAGATTTAAAATTAATCCTTGCTCGCGGTTCATCTATAAATGCTAAATTTAGAGGTGACTACAAGAGTATGCCACCAGCACAGCAAGCCTGGCGAAGCTGCCCGTGTTGTATTTGATATGCCAAATACCAGTAACAATTATATTAGTTCATTCCCATGACCTAATATAATGGTTTGAGGCTCTTTATGTTCCTGGAGCAAGCAGATGCCCTTGGGCTCTACTAGCATGAGACAGGACATAAGGAGATATTACTGGTGCCCTCTCAAGCAATAAAGTAGACTAATTCATGGGTCAGTAGTTTTCTCTGATGATTTCTGGAAGATTCTTGAGCTCTGAGCAATAGTTTTAGTTTCTAGACATAGCTAATTATTTTGAGTAATATTTTAATTTTATTCTACTTCAAACAGCTAAAAATAAATGTTACAAAAACATCTATTTGAAAGGATATACACACATTTACATTCATCACCACACTTAGGACAGTAGCCAAAATATGGAAACAACCCACAAGCCTAACTATAGATAAGTAGGGAAACTGTGGTATATATCACTTGATCACTTGAATCCCGTTATTCATTTGCTCGAGCGGGCGCCAGTAACATTTCCATTGGACCCTATCACGTGCCAATGCAGCCCAATGGCATCTGGTTGATTCAGGAATATAAAGAGCCTCAAACCGTTCCTTCAGGGTCATGACAAGGAAGTCTGACCATCTTGTAAGTGGGCGGCCACGTGATCTTTTGACATCCCGTGGGATCCAGTCGTCAACAGCTCTAGTCCAGCGGTTGTCTCCAAATCGCATTACATGTCCAGCCCATCTGATTTGCCATGCCTTGGGAAACGAGACAGCGTCCCTGATTCTGGAATAGTGACGGAGGTCAGAACTCCAGATTCCTTCTCTCACTTGAGTGAGGCATGATATTCCAAGCATAGCTCTTTCAATTTCTCTCTGGGAGACCTGAATAGCATTCTCATCCTTCTTTTGTAGGGCCCAGGTCTCTGAGGCGTATGTTAATGCAGGGAGAACGGTGGAGTCGAAGTGATATATATACACCATGGAATACTATAAAACTAAAAACCCTCAAAACGGTGTGATTTGCGGCAACATGATTGGAGCCATAGAATGTCACATTATGTAAAGTCAGTCAGAAGGAAAGGACCAGATACAGAATGATTTCTTTCATATGTACAAGTAAAAAATATACAGCAAGTTATCAACAATGAACCATAAGTTATGGAGAGCATCATGCTGAGTGAAATTAGCCAGAAGGAAAAAGACAGATATAGAATGACTGTGTTCATTTGCGTAGACATAAAAAACAAAAAATAGAATGTGAGAAAGAGAAAGAGAGAGAGAAGAGAGAGAGAATAGTTCCTTCCATGGAGGCAGACTGCAGTTCGGGAGGGAATCTGGAGACACTGGTGTTAGGGAAGGATACACTGGTGGAGGGATGTGTGCTAGAACACTGTATGACTGACATCAAATTACAGCTTTGTCATTGTGTATCTCAAGATTATATAATAATAATAATAACAATAATACTAATATTAAACAATGGTCCAGAAGCAACATAACGTGAGAACAGATCCATACAATTGAGTTTGGAGTGGAGAAACCGTGAGAGGCAGGAGTCTCAGGGGTCTTGAGAGAAGGAAGAGGTACAGTGGTGATGAGTGCGATGTTGAAATTACGTGCATGAGAAACCATTATTCATAGCAGCATAAACACATAATCTAAAATAAAAGTGTCGCCAACAACTTAAAAACATAGTTGTGTTTATACTCTTAATAAACATGAAATAATATTCTTTAAAAATTTACTACCATGGAAACTAATATTATCTCACTCTTAAAATCCATTAAAATAGCTATCAAAGATACTTTACAGCTATCTTGGTAGATAGATTTAAAGACAATTACACTAAAAAAGGCTCACAACATTTTAAATCATTTAGGGGGAAATACTAGTTAGTTTAATATTTTTCAATTATTTTTAAAACCATTTATCATAAAGAGGCAACTTTGTTGTTTCCTTTAGTCAACCCAAAAAATATTTAGTCAAAATCAAACTTTCAGGAAATAAAAATATAAATATACAAGAAAAGCATATATTATCTCAGGAATATTTTTCCTTCTTTTGACTACTTTTTCTTTAGCAATAAGATGACTCCTGCAATGTAATACAGCTGTTATCATTAACTGTAAATATATCAAAACAGCCAAAATTCAGAGACAGTCCACATTCCTAGCAAAATAAAGTAGAATTGTTTAAGCAATGAGCCATTCATTAATATAAAACTGAAATTCTTTCTCCAAGTGATCTTGAATATTGAGGCTTACTGTGTATCGTATGGACATGCTCCAGGAACTGTCAATTTTATGAGCGTTGATAAGTCATATTTTCCATATGGTAATTCAAGATACAAAATCATTATTAAAAATAATCCAGAACTCATTAATAGTAGTATGCCTGAAGTATAACAAATTGCAATTTTATTCCCTAGTTCCATATTAAAATTTCAAAATAGGGAGCCAGAGCGATAGCACAACAGGTAGGGCATTTGCCTTGCACACAGCCGACCTGGGTTCAATCCCCAGCATCCCATTTGGTCCCCCGAGCACCGCCAAGAGTAATTCCTGAGCGAAGAGCCAAGAGTAACCCCTGAGCATTGCTGGGTGTGACCCAAAAGACAAAAAAAAAATCAAAATAGTACTTTTGTCTATGATCACTCCTAATTGGGTATCCTTGCTTAAATATTTAGGTAAAAATAAAATAATTCACATAACAAATTACCACTCAATAGCAAGCCTGATAAATTAAGGCAAATGTAATCTGCATATCTTATCACTGACATATGTGTAGCTGTAAAAGAGGAGGAAAGAAGGGCATATTTCACTTCCATTCTAATGTTTGTCAAATATTAGTTATCTTATATTCTATACAGACTGCACTTAATCTTTATTACATGTTTCATTCTGAGCTACAAAATCCAATCTTACACCAGAATCTATGGTTAGTATTTGCATTTTCAGCAATTCAAGTTATTGAAGGTTTAAAGAAATTTGGTCAGAAATTCTGAAAATTCTACTAAATATGATTTTCTTTTCCCAGCATCTGAACTTTGTAGAAGTTCATGTCATTCTTGGCCCTAACCACATACAGTCCTAAATTCAAAGGCTTAATGTTTCTTACTTATCTTCTCTCACTGCTCAAAATAATACACTTTGGGAAATTTATCTGTGGTAAGACTGGTGTCTTAGCAGAATAAATTCAATGTACTGCTATGCTGATTTGAACACTTACTCATGACAAATAATTAAATGGAAAGCCACCAGCTGGTTATAATCTCCTTATTTCCATAAATGTACTATCCTGTAGTCAACACTTGCATTTAATGTTGCATCATTCTGTAAACTGTTTCCTGAGGTAATCTGAAAGGTGCACATTAACTAATCTTGTGTTCACATGATTTGATCCTCTGTTGATATTAGGTATTTTATTATTGGCACAAAGACTTTCCAAAAAAGCAAAATTTACATCTTCGAAATTAAGGTAATTTTAAGCTTCAAGCTTGTGCCGTGCTATAATTTAACAGAGATGATGGTTGTTTACCCTGCTTGGCTCAAATTATATTTCATTCTGTGGGTGGGAATCTAAATGTTTCACAAACAGCAGTTATAACGGGTGTAAATATTGGTTAGTTTATACTTAGCTTAGAAACTCAAGTCTCTATGGCCGAAGATGCAAACCAGAACCACTGTTTCACTAAAAGATCTTGCACAGGTCTTTAAAATGTCTTCAGCGGGCAGGCAGCCAAACACATGTGCCATCCAGATTTCCAAGACCGAGGGTGAGAAGGAAGAAAGCCTGCCTGAGCATGCTTGGGGCAAAAAGTCCCCCTCTTCTTCACTAGTCTGGGCCCCACAGCACATCCACACTAAATTCTGTCACTTTGGGCCCTCCCTGTGGCATGGAACATTATAATCTTCTGAAATAATCCGTTGAAATTACATCAGAACCCCCCACCCCACCTCATGCCTCTGCCTCTTACTGAGATCCAAAGGACAATATTCTAATACCTCAGAAGAAAATGTTGCTGAGAAATTCCAAGAAAAGTAGAAACCTGGGGCCATTTAGAAACCAAATGCCTTTATAGATGCTCGCATGACCCAGTCACAAAATTCTTATCTTTTGAAAGTATCACTAAATACCTCCTTCTAAAAAGGTCAGACTCACTTCACATCTATTACCAAGCCCTGCAAAGTTATGCTTAGTCACAAATGTACACAGGTGTGTGTGCACTAGTTACCACAGAAACATACACACACATATGTGAACCTTCATCCTACTAAATGGTAGCCCTGAAGGGTAATCCTAGGGACATAGAAGGCAAAAATAATAACTTCACTTTTTCCAGTCAGACAACAACTATTAAAATCTTGATGTTTTGACCAAGTGTATAGGTCAGTGTAAAAGTAATTTGCTTGTTTTTATGAGACCCAAAATTCAACCCTCAACAGAAAAAAACATATCATACATATTTTAACTAAAAAGTATTTTGTGAAGTGACTATATGATTCTAAAGATAAACTATAGAGGTAGGAGGCCAGAAAGATAATGCAGAGGGTAGGGTGCTTGCATTGCACACAACTAACCTGAGTTGGATCCTGGAACCCATATGGTACCCTGAATAACACCCAAGCATGATCCCTGGCCACAGAGTAAGGAGTAATCCCTAAGTACCACCAGGTATGTCTCAAGAACAAAAAAGTAAATAATAAGTAAATAAATCTCTCCACATTCTCGGTCAAAGTCAGATAGCATTTGTGCCCGCTTGGCTAATGTTTGGTGTTATTAGAAAGATGTCATCAGCAAAGCAAAGGTGGTGTAGTTGCGAACCGTCTATCTTGACTCCCATTCCTTCCCATTCTAATTGTTGCATGATGTTCTCAAAGTGGCACTGAAGAGATTCGGTGAAATGGTATCACCCTGCCGAACCCCTCTTTTGACATGAATGATCACTTCCTCGTAGAATAGTGAGATCCTGGTGGTGAATCCATAATACAGCTCACAAAGGATCTGGATGTATTGGATCTGAACACTCTGTTTGGCTAGGGCTTCGATAACCGCTTTGGTCTCAACAGAATCAAAATCTTTCCTTTTTTTAATTTTTTTATTTTTACAATTACAAAGATATACAATTAAAAAGTTCATATTCAGGTTTTGGTCATACAGTGTTCCAGCACCCATCCCGCCACCAGTGCCCATCTCCCAACACCAATGTCCCCAGTTCTCTCCCCCGCCCCCAGCCCTCCTCCATGGCAGTTTCTTTATTTCTTTCCCCTTCTCTCTCTCTCTCTTTTCCTTTCCCTCCAGACTATGGATTACAGAACATACATTAAAGGGTTGTCATGTGTATCTTTTTGCCTCTATTTAATGCTCAGTTCTAGGTTGGCATTAGTACCCTCGACAATTGTTAGCACATTGTTCCATTTTCTGTCTTACCTAGCCTCTGACTCCCACACGTTTGTGATAATTTCCACCTTTGACAAGACCTCCTGACATGTTTCACTTGACCTTGGATATTGGTATCATAATATGTATATATATATATATTTATGTTATGCAGATAAATGCAGTCATTCTGTATCTGTCTCTCTCCATCTGGCTAATTTCGCCCAACATAATCTACATGGAGAAAAGCTTTCTTTAAATCAATGAACGGAGAAAGAGCGGCATCTTGAACTCCTGACAAACCTCAATGAGCTTGGTTACCATGTGAATATGGTCGATTATGCTGAATCCTTTTCAGAAGCCAGCTTGCTCGCATGGTTGTCCTTCATCTAATCCTCTGCCAATCCTGTTCAGAATGACTCAAGTGAACAGTTTGTAGATGAAGGAGAACAGGCAGATGGGGCGATAGTGGTGAATGTCATGGATGTCTCCCTTCATGAACAGTAGAAATGTCCTGCTGGTTTTCCATTGGGAGGGCACCATGCATTAAGACAGGTAGCATGTGAAGAGCCGAGCCAATGCATTGATGAGTACTGCGACAACAGATTCTTCAGGTGTTCCGGTCTGACCTTGTCTGGGCCTGATGCTGTTCCCTTCTTTACCAACGAAATGACATGTCAGATTTCAGAAGGGAGAACGTTGGGACTACATATCCATTCTGCAGAATTTGGTATGTGGGCAGGTAGACATGGCTATTAAAGAGATCTGAGTAGAAGTCATGGATAATCGTCTCCATTGTCTTTCTGGAAGATGTGATAGATCCATTAGGACGTCGGAGGGCAGTCATCTTGGTCTTATAATTGGAGAAGGACAGGCAGGCATTGCGAATGCTTTCCCCAGGTTCTGCTGCATCTTCCAGTATTTCTTCTCTTCTCTCTTTGAGGTCTTCCTTTATCGCTTCTCTGCACTGCTTTGTGAGCTTGGATGTTAGCCTTTTGGCCGCCTGAGGCTCGTGCCTTGCCATGTTGGCGAATGAGCTCGAGACCGCTTGAAGACAGGCATCCTTTTGTGGCTTTCTCTCTCTCGGCATTCTTCGCACAATCATGGAGGTTCTAAACCAGTTAGTTGTATTCTTCATCGATGTCGCCAATGATGATATCTTCCCATGTTGCTGCAATGGTGCCAAAGAGTTCCCAATTGGTGGTCGTTCTGGGAGTCTCTCTTCTTAAACTTTGCGAGCCTTTTTCTCCCCATTGTGTGAAGTAGAATTTTCATAAAGAATATACGTCTACAGCTGAATCCCAAAAAAACTATGTTCATGAGAAATGAACTAGTTCCAGAGGCCCCATTCACTCTCAATGGAACAAACATCTCTGAATGCAGCAGTTACGTGTACCTAGGATGAGAAGTCAACGTGATGAATGACCTAAAATCTGAGCTGTGCAGGAGGAAGAGAGCAGCATGGAATGCCTTCAAAAGCATCGAAAAAATAGCTAAAAGGACAAAGAACCTCCAGCTACGGGCACATCTCTTCAACTCCACTGTTCTCCCTGCTTTAACATACACCTCAGAGACTTGGGCCCTATGAAAGCAGGGGTAATGCTATACAGTCTCTCGAAGAGGAATCGAAAGAGCTATGCTTGGAATATCACTCCTTACTCAAGTGAGAGAAGGAATCTGGAGTTCTGACTACCATTTTGCTGTTCCAGAGTCAGGCACGCTGTCTCATTTGCCGAGGCATCGAAAATCAGATGGGCTGAACAGTAATGCGGTTTGGAGACAAATGCTGGACTAGAGCTGTTACCGACTGGATTCCATGGGAAGTCAAAAGATCACGTGGCGGCCCACCTACAAGATGGTCAGACTTCTTTCGCCAAGACCCTGAACAAGAGGTTTGAGGCTTTTCGTATTCCTGAAGCAAGCAGATGCCATTGAACTACTCTGACACATGATAGGGTCAAATGGAAATGTTACTGGTGCCCGCCGAGGAAATTGATGAACAACGGGATGTCTAGTGAACTAGTAGTGATCTAGCGATCTAGAAGTAAATAAATAAGGGTGTTTCAAGGAATAGATTAATGAGTTGGAGAGTTGGAGAACAAATTTTGCCTGCAGAAGGCCAAGGTTCAATGCTATCAATGCTTAGTAAGAGAACATGTGACTAAATGGTTAAAATAAAAAAATAAGGGCCAGGAAAGTAGCTGAGTGGCAGTGCAACAGCTTAACAAATGGAGGATTTGAATTTAATGAAAGAAAAGGGAGGGGACGGGAGGGGAGGAGGTGGGGAAGGAAGGGAAGAGAGGGAAGGGGAGGGAAGGGAAGGGAGAGGAGGGGAGGGGGAGAAAAAAGAGAAAGGAAAAGAAAAGAAAGAAAAGAGAAGGGAAGGGAAGGGAAGGGAAGGGAAAAAAGAAAAGAAAAGAGAAATGAGAAGAAAGGCAAGGAGGCAGGAAAGAGGGATTCAAACAGTTAAAATATATACATTAAGAAACCCAGTTGAAAAATAAATTTCATGTAGCCCAAACTTTGTAATTATTAAAACAGTCAAATGTATGTAGTCATTCAACATTCTTTCCAAAGTACAATAAAATTTATGTCAATTTTAAAGAGGCCTTTATTCTTACTTTTCTCCCAATCCAACTCCCAAAATATTTTTTAAATTAGGATTTTCTGTTCTAAAAATCCACTATTGTTTAGACAAGTGTTTTTAAAATATGTCAGTATTCTCACAAAAACAAAATTTATATTTCCATAATAAAATAATAAATTATTTTAAATCCGTATAGACTAAACTTGATACACATTTATCAATTCTTTTAGGGGACTGGTGGGGCCACACAAATGATGTTCATGAATGTTACTTTTGGTTCTGCACTCAGGAACTACTTCTGGCAGTGCTCAGGTATAGGATGCCAGGGACAGAGCCCAGGTTGCCTGCATGGAAGACAAGCACCAGACCCACTGCACTATCACTACGACCCATAAACATTTATTATTGGCTGATCCAAATCCTAAACACTAAATACAATAAAGTTCCCTCAAGGAGTTTGTAATCTGATATATAGAGTATACACGAAAATACCCAACCAAAGAAATGAATAAGTAAAATACCTGTCTATAGCATACCGTTGAAGTGAGTCCTGCTAAGCACCATAATCAAGTAGGTATGGTACTCAACAACTAAATGAAAAGGAATGGGGTAGAAAAAAACAGAATGAAATGATGTAAGAACAAAAATAAACTGCAGACACATTCTAAGAATAATGTGAAAACTATTCACCATAATGAGGAGGCTCAGGTAGTTTCCAGGCATCAAGAAAATGGTTCTCAAACACTTTGAAACTGAAGTAAGACCTTGATAGAAAATAGCTGGGAGAATATTAGCATCCTCTTTTTTTTAAATCTCCTATTAACACCCTCTTAAACAGAATGTCTTAAAAGTACAACGAGGATGAAAACATTGGCAAAGAGTGCAGAATAACCAGGGGATTTGGAAATTGCCTCAGAACTAAGACTTTAGATGTGATAAAAAATGATTATGACTCTCAACATTCCTGTGCTTTATTATTGAATACTCAGTCATATCTATTGTATGTTTTTTTTTTCTGGGGATGAGACGAAATTGGTTTTGCAATCACTCCTGGTGGTGGTACTCAGGGACTACTCGATAACTCTCAGCTCTGTGAAGACAAGATGGTTACATCTCTGACAAGAGGCCTAAGAGACCACCAAGTGCCTGCTTGAACCTCAAGCCTTCAACTCCCAGGTATGTGACTTGTTGAGGGTAATGCAGAACTGCCCGTCCAGAAAATTCAAAGACTAATTGGACAACCAACTGTGCAGTTGAGAACATTTAAGTAACTCACTGACCCAGGGGAGTACCTGTTGTTTTCCAGAAGCAGGACTGCAGGATAATTATTACCACCTCAGAAGTCCTATGTTTGATCTAGAAAGTGAGAAGGTGGATCAGCGCTATGACGTGGTGTGAAAATCGGTTTGACTCAATTGTTGAATAGTAAAACTTAAATAAATAATGTCTCCAAAGAGGATAAATCAATAAGAAAAAAAATGCCTGTGCACCATAACCTATACACCAGAGATAAAAATAAAGTGGGTTTTAAGGGTCAGACTTAAACAGCAAAGGTCAGAGGGAAAGGTTCTGCTAATGCCATTTGGCAAAAAAGTAAAAAGAAAAGAAAAAAATCGTAACCAGATGTTCTCCACTTAGAATCTACAAGAGGGAAATTACATTACAGTAGTACGAATTCAGGCTATATAAAAAGAAAATCTGTCTTCCAGTGAACTTTGTAAGGCACGATACTTAGTTACTGATGAACACTACTTCCACAAACTATATAAAAATAGAAGAGACGCTGGTGAATTTTCAATGACTTGAGTACAGGTTTCCAGAAATAAGAGATCAGGTCAGACACATGAACATTCAAATTCCTTGAAAGGCTGGCATTTCTCTTATCTCTGACATTTATCTAATTGTAACAATTTTATAATTCCTTCTGAAATTCACTAAAGTTCATTAGGAGCTTCAATACAATATTATTGAGAATAAAAATGTTTAATATAATTCATAGTCACCATAATCACACAGCATCTAATGATTATTGTCAGTATTCCTATTCATTAATTTGTTTTGTAGATTTCACGATGTCTACAATAGTAGTCCAATTATATGTCTATATTTGAAATTATGCTTTAGACAAATAACTTTTATATCTATGTACACAGGTTGAAAAGTAATATCTTAAAGAAAGAAAACTCTGGAAAACTATACAAAAATAATGGAAAAGTAAATACAAAAGAGGTTCTGGAAAGATTGTTAGAAAAGTAATGAGATTTTCAGATTGAATAAAAACACCAGAAAAAAAAACCCAACATTTGACATTTGGTCAGCCAGAAAGTTGGCAGTTCATCAGGAGAAAATGTGAATCATAAAAATCTATCTGCACCACCATACGATGCAAATGAATCAGATGTTAGCTACCTACTTTTGTTTCAATTCTAAGTTCCAGTGACTGCTTACACTTGGCATCATGACGGAGTTTCCACTTCCTGTCCTTTTAACTTCTAATATATGTAGCAAACCCTTGGACACGATTTGAAGTAAAGTGGAACAATGCTCCCATCCATTCACACCTACTTTACTTTGGCCAAGAACTGAGGTAAATTTGCCATGTCTACCACCTACAGCGGAAGTTTGAATTTTCCAGCCAAATATTAAGAAGCACAGTAGTGACTGCCATAGCAACAGACTAAACAGAAGATCGAAAAGCCAGAATTAGAGGAAGAGGTAAGCAATTCCAGAGACAGGGGGTTATAAAAATAAAGCGAAACCCAAGAAAGAAAAACTAAGGGTTTACATCACAGTTATTGATGACCTTCATAGAAATGTGATTATTTTCTATGACTTTCTACCAACAGTAACATCTAAGGATTTGGTGCATGGGTTAGTCTCAACTTATGATGAACTACAAATTCAAACAGTTTCAAAACAACTTCTCATCCAAAGTTTCCAAATGTTGACACTTACAATAGTACAAACAATGTGAGAAATATTCCACTCCTTTTGAGCTGTTCCCATCTAGGCTTTCTACTGAAAAGGAAAATATTAGTAGCACCACTGTAATTCACAAAGGAAAAAGATACTATCTATTCAAACCCTACCACTTTAGATTTTTTTCTGAAAGCTTTTAGTTTCCTTAACCCTTTTATAGTAAACTCAACATATAGCCTTGACTATACAGATATATACCCATCTATGTATGTACTAAACCTACCATCAAAAATTTGGTTTGTGTTTTGAAGGCTATATCTGGCACTGTTCAGGGCTCTATGATCCGGGATCACTTCTGGCAATGCTTGAGGGACCATTTAGGGTGCCAGGAACAGAATTCAGGTCAGTTTCATACAAGTTAAGTGACTTACCCACTATCTCTCTGGCTCAATGAGCATTTTTAATCCTTTTGTACACTAACATAAGATTATGGCCAATCTTAGAATACTGTACTTGAGGGTTAATAAAAGCTTCAAACAGTTTTAAAGTGGTGGAGCACATACCTAGCATGTGCAATGTCCTAAATTACATTCCTGGCATCACATAGCCCCACCAGCACCACTGGTGTATCTTTGGTGCTCCCAAATCCCCATTATCAGGCGCACTCTGTAGAAATGGTCTCAGGGAGCCCTCCCAAAACTCCAGATGTGCCCCCAAAATAGACAGTCAACACTTACTCGGTTCACCAAGTGACACTCTAATTAAGCAACTGATTCTTTTTTTTTCTTTTTGGGTCACACCCGGCAATGCTCAGGGGTTACTCCTGGCTCTGCACTCAGGAATTACTCCTGGCGGATACTCAACTGATTCTAAGTCCTTCTTTTGATTACAATGACTAGAGTTTGAGGGGACCGGAGCAATAGCACAGTGGGTAGGGCATTTGCCTTGCACATGGCCTACCTGGGTTTCATCCCTAGCATCCCATATGGTCCCCCACGCACTGCCAGGAGTAATTACTGAGTGTAGAATGACTAGGGTTTGATCCAGAAACTTCTTTTGTAGCAGTTTATTATTAAATAGTTGTATCATCATGGAGTGAAATTTTGAGAATAATATATAAACATACAAATCTTAACAAACCAATATAATGATCTAAATGCAATGCAATTGAGTAAAAAATAAAAAATAAATTTGATATAAATTAGTGTTCATTTCAGTATATAAGCATTAAGCCATGGTTATAGTAGATGACACAGGAATTTAGATCTTTGCACCCTAACAAATAAGGACATAATAAAAGGATAATATGAATCTGGGTTATTGTATATCATTCTTATCTGACATTTAGATTAAAAAGTCTAATATTTTTAACATCATATTGTATTATCAGCAGCTAATTTCAGGGAAATTCTTTACATACTAAAATTATATAACAAACAGAAAGAACTTGCTTGTACAATGTTGCTCCCAAGTTCAAGCAGTTATAAGTAGATTTGTCATGAAATACTGATGAAAATTTAAATCAGGAAGGACAGGAATAACAGCTCTCTTAATTCCAGGAAATAAGTATTCCTAGCCTCCACTCCCATTTCCCTCCACCCTAAAAAGAAGTTCTCATAAATAAGCTAAGTTCCGTAGAGAACAGTAGAGAGACACACACATCATATCTTTCACAATTAACACTACATGCCGCAAAGACCTAAACGTAAATTGAAAAACTATAATTTCATAGAATGAAAAATTCAAAATTATGAATTATTAACTGGCAAAAATATAGTATGCTTAGAGGATTCTGAATTTAGTGATAACTTTTATATATAACAGCAAGGTAGTTAACTCTGGAAGGAAATGATGAAGAACATTATGCTTCTTTTGCAGCAAAAATATGGTAAACATAAGCAGTCCAAAATAAAAAACAGACAAAACATTTTAGAAAAACTCAAAATAAAGTTATAGCTAAGTAGCTCACAGTTTAATGAAATATAGATATTTAATATAACCAACTAGGAAAACACACAGGATTGAAGCAATAGTCCAGGGAGTAGAAACCTTCTCTTGCTTGTGACCAACTCAAACTCAATCAATCCCCAGCACTCCATGTGGTCCCCTGAGCCCCACCATAGCTGAGTCAGGAGTAAGCTCTGAAAACCACCAGGTGGTCCAAAAACCAAATCGAGAAAAAAAAGGGAAACAAACAAATTTATTGTAACAACTTAAAACTACTGAAGAAAAGCAGTCCAATAAGAATTTCTACTTAGATAAATTAT
The DNA here is from genome assembly GCA_021461705.1 of Cryptotis parvus. NCBI lineage: Eukaryota > Metazoa > Chordata > Mammalia > Eulipotyphla > Soricidae > Cryptotis > Cryptotis parvus. The sequence goes on from JAJIBD010035636.1 coordinate 35,525, forward strand.
TATACTAGTTGAAGAGTGAAAAGGGAAAGAAAGTCTGGAAAAACAGATAAAACTATATTTCTCTATAAGCAATCCGGGAACACACTGAATTGATGTCAGTTGCTTCAGCATGATGGATTTCAAGTCTTCAAAATAGCTGGAATTGTTGGGTGGCACGCCCTACTGAGCTTTATGCTCCTGCAACATTTAGCTTATGCTTAGAGCTGCTCCCTGCCTTTAGGGAATCTCTGGAGCAGACACAATAGGAGCTTGGGAAGAACTGGATGGATTTCATCATTTAATATTGCATAAATATTCTTATTATGAATCTTGCTTGCTCCAGTTCAATACTCTTCCTATCCCCAAGGGTCTCTGCGAGGGACATACATGTAGATATTCCAAGAGTACTTGGTCACATTGTATCAACCATAATGTAATCAGTTCTCTTAGTTGAAAGAGACATGCCAATGTGCCTCCAGGCAAACCGATGTGTCTCTGATTCTAAAGGTAATGCCAAAGTGAATTATTCTGACGGATTTTGAAACTTAGTGGGATCTAGAGTCTGAAATCAGCTGGCTATATATTCATGGTAAGAAGTATTAATGCCATTTTATACAAATTACATTTGAACTGCTTTCTGGTTCAGAGATGTAGTCCCTCCCCCCTCTGCTAGGGAGATTATATCTCAGAGAGTCAGCTCGCATTGTGAAGCTTGAGCCAAATGGCTCACCTAAAGATCTGCATTTCATTTTGGTCCTTTACCTGGCTTCCATGATGGGCTGGACTGGAAGTTTTGTGTTTTTTTTTTGTTGGTGGGTCACACCCAGCAATGCTCAGGGGTTCCTCCGGGCGCTGCACTCAGAATTACTCCTGGCAGTGCTCAGGGGGACCATATGGGATGCCGGGGATCGAACCCGGGCCAGCACAGGCTGGCCTCTTGCAAGGCAAACTCCCTACCCACTGGACTATCGCTCCGGCCCCTGGACTGGAATTTTTTGGCAGGCTCTATCTTAAATTAAACTAGGAGGAAGAAGAAAGGGCTTTGGGGGCCATTTTGACTCCTCTTTGCCCTCTCTTGCTCTCTCCTTTTCTTCCCAGTTGGGCCTTAGCACGTGATAGTGCCATCTTGGTCTAGGATTCTAAATCTACATGTGACCAGGGCTCAGCTAGGAACTGAAAACTGGGTTTTTTCTATTGTTGGACTCTATAGCAGAACAAGTGTGAATAAAGTCCTTTTGAAACTGCTGGATTCTTGCATCTTTTTCTGTCTGCCAGCTTTGATCCGCTGGGCAAAGGGGATCCACCTGTATCTGCTCCCAGATTATGTTGGGGCATCCCCATGGCTCTTCAAAAGGAATGAGAAAAAAGTTACTGTAAAAAAATCATTATAAAATCAAATATATGCAAAAAACCTAATCAAAAAAATCTTCAATCTATATATGAAGGAGCAAAACAACACTATTAGAAAAAATATTATAGTCATCTTGGATTTGACACATCTATAATATGACTCCAAAAGAACAATCAACACAAGATAGCAACAGACTCTACTTATAAATAAGGTTGCATTCAAGGAAACTAGGTAGAATTTCAGCAAATATTTTTAGGAGACAAAATTCAACCCACAATCAGATTTGATACATAACTCCCCAAGAAGACACACAAATGTGCAATAAACATATTAAAAGATGCACAATATGACAGACCATCAAGGGAATACAAATCAAAGCTATGTCACATACCATTTCATATCCACTAGCATGGCTAGAGTGCAAAGACCGAAAAAAGTTTGTGCAAGGAAATGAAAAGATTTCAATTCTCACCCAGTACTAGTAAAACACACAGTGATGCGACATTTTGAAAAACAGTCTGGCATTCCTCAAATGGTTAAACAAAGCATCTATGCGACCTATTAATTGCAGTCCTAGTTACCCAAGAGAATTGGAAACACAGACACAAAAAGATTTGTGAGGGGATGGAGAGAGAGATTACAGTCAGCTGAGTGGTTGCCATGCACATGACTGACCTGGGTTCTATCCCTGGTACCCTATATGGTCCCCTGAACCTGCCAGGATGAAGTCCATGAGTACAGCTGGGTGTGACCCAAAAACAGCAAGCACAAATTTTCCCAACATTTAACGACTATTGTTAATATATCCAAAAGACCTAAGTGTTCAAAACAACCCAAATGTCCATAAATGTTAATCGGATGAACATTTATGTATTACACCCATACAATGGAATAGCCCTCAAACAGAGTTAGTAAAAACAGTACTGTTTATCAAAACAGAAAAAGCAAATGGAAGCAAAGATAAACAAATGGGATTATACAAAACTGAAAAGCTTCTGCACCTCAAAAAAAAAAAAAAAAAAACAGTGACCAAGATACAGAGAAAGCCCACAGACAGGAAAAGAATATTCACCCAACACCCATCTGATAAGGGGTTAATATCCAGGATATATCAGGCACTGTTAAAACTTCAAAAAAATAAAACTGCCAACCCCATCAAAAAAATGTGGAGAAGAGATGAATAAGAAATCTCCAAAAAGGAGAAAATCGAATGGCCAAAAGGCATATGAAAAGTACACTTCATCACTAATCATCAGGGAGATGCAAATCAAAACAACAATGAGGTATCATCTCACACCACAGGGACTGGCACACATCCAAAAGAGCAAGAACAACCGGTGCTGGCGTGGACACGGGGGACAAAGGGACTCCCAACCACTGTCAGTGGAAGTGCCGATTAATCCAGCCCTTTTGGAAAACAATATGGACATTCCTCCAAAAACTGGATATTGAGCCCCCTTTGACCCATTAATACCACTCCTGGGAATATACCCTGGAGATTCAAAAACACACAGCAGAAACGCTATCTGCACTTCTATATTCATCACAGCTTTATTCACATTAGCTAGAATCTGGAAACAACCTGAATGTCCAAGAACTGAAGACTGGCTAAAGAAACAATGGTACATCTACACAATGGAATACTACACAGCTGCCAGAAAAGATGAAGTCATGAAATTTACCTGCAAATGAATGGACATGGAGACTATCATGCTGAGTGAAATTAGTCAGAAGGGAAGGACAGATATAGAATGATTGCAATTATTAATGGGATATAAATATATGCCAATATTCTACTAATTGTATCCACACAGGAACCAAGCTCATTGAGGTTTGTAGAAGTAAAAGATGCCGCTGTCTCATGTTCATTGATTTAAAGAAAGCTTTTGATTCTGTGGAGACTGAAGTGGTCATTGAAGACCTAGCCAAAAAGGGTGTTCAAACCCAATACGCCAAGATCCTCCGAGAGCTCTATTATGGATTCGCCACCAGGATCTCACCATTCTACAAGGAAGTGATCAATGATGTCAAAACAGGGGTTCATCAGGGTGATACCATTTCACCAAAACTCTTCAGCGCCACCCTTGAGAACATCATGCGACAATTAGAATGGGAAGGAATGGGAGTGAAGATAGATAGATGGTCGGCAAATACACCACCTCCGCCTCGCTGATGACCATTCTAATAACACCAAACATTAGCCAAGCAGCACAAATGCTGGCTGACTTTGACCGAGAATGTGGAAAGACAGGTCTACAGCTGAATCTAAAGAAAACTATGTTTATGAAATAAACATAGTTTATTCTATGAAAAATGAACTAGTTCCAGAAGCCCCATTCACTCTCAATGGAACAGACATCTCTGAATGCAGCAGTTATGTGTACCTAGATCAAGAAGTCAACATGATGGACGACCTAAAATCTGAGCTGTGCAGGAGGAAGAGAGCAGCATGGAATGCCTTCAAAGGCATCAAAGAAAGAGCTAAAAGGACAAAGAACCTCCGGCTCTGGGCGCATCTCTTCGACTCAACTATTCTTCCTGCATTAACATACGCCTCAGAGACCTGGGCCCTATGAAAGCAGGATGGGAATGCTATTCGGGTCTCCCAGAGAGGAATCGAAAGAGCTATGCTTGGAATATCACGCCTCACTCAAGTGAGAGAAGGAATCGGAGTTCCAACCTCCGTAGCTATTCCAGAATCAGGGATGCTGTCTCGTTTGCCAAAGCATCGAAAATCAGATGGGCTGGACATGTAATGCGATTTGGAGACAACTGCTGGACTAGAGCTGTTACTGACTGGATCCCACGGGATGTCAAAAAATCATGTGGCCGCCCACCTACAAGATGGTCAGACTTTCATGTCAAGACCCTGAAGGAACGGTGTGAGGCTCTTCATATTCCTGAATCAACCAGATGCCATTGGGCTACATTGGCACGTGATAGGGTCCAATGGAAATGTTACTGGAGCCCGCTGGAGCAAATCGATGAATAACGGAATTCAAGTGATCAAGTGATCAAGTTAACATAAGACTAGAAATGAAAACTGAGTGTACACAAAGGGATTTCACATGATAATCCCTAAATGTCTGTAGGGCAAGCCACAATGTGCAAGAAAGAGAGTGAGAGAGATAAAGAGAGAGAGAGAGAGAGAGAGAGAGAGAGAGAGAGAGAAGAAAAGGAAACGTGTCTGCTATAGAGGCAGGCTGGGGAGGTGGGAGGGAATTTGGGGCCATTGGTGATGGGAATAAGGCACTAGTGGAGGGGGGCAAATCAAGAACCAATGTATGACTGAATCCTAATCATGAATGTTTTAGTAATTGTATAGCACAGTGGTATAATAAAAAAATTTTAAGAAAATCAGTACATGAGCACATGAACTAATACATGAACAAACTTTGAAAGTTTGTACTGGGTTAAAGATCCAGCAATGTCCATAAAAGTAATGTCCACATAGAAATAGAAAATAAATTAGTGATTGATAGAAATAGAGAATCAGGGAAAATGATAATGGATACAGGGTTTCTACTAGGGGTACTGAAATTGTTCAAAAATTTTATTGTGACTATACTGGAACAATATTTCAGTAATTAGATACTTGGCTGATCCTGGTTCAATCCCAAGCACCCCCATATGGGCGGGCCCCTAAGCCCCACCAAGAGAGTTTCCTGAGTATAGAGCCAGGAGTAAGTGCTGAATACCACCCAGTGTGACCCAAAAAACATTTTTTAAGAAAGATGAAGTCATGGTAGGCTGCACAACATATCTCAATAGAGAAGTTACACAAAGAAAGACACTTAAGACCTGTCACTAATAAATCAAATGAAGCACACAAGAGCACACATAATCTATGGCCCAGCCATTGAATTTATCCATATATGTGACAGATACAGATGACCAAAAATTCTTGAACAGTTTCATAATGACATCCCTAAAACTGTTCATTATAATATACTATGAAATACCTGGAAGTTAAAGGAAATTTATGTAACCACTAACAGAAAAACAGATGTATGGTAGATGGATGCCACTTAAGGCAACTTTTAGAAACTAGTGTAGAGGCTCATATTTAATTTTTAATATAAATTCACCACAAAAATTAGTATTTGACAAAAAGTATATATTAATTTATTAAAAATCCATGCAAAAATTCTACAAAATATTCTAAATTGTGTTGCAAAATTATATACAAATGAAAAGATGCACATTAAATGTATTTAAATGGCTGCATAAAATATAAGGAATCAAAGAGAAGTAATAGTTATGGAACTAAAGGAAATCAATTTTCATGTGCTGTTTATTATTTAAAAATGCCAGAAAATTGAGTAGTTAGGTACTGAAAGCAGAGCAAAAAGGGATCTGATACTCCAAGTTTTGGTATCTGCTTTCAGAGACATGATTCACAAGACCAAGAAAAGACTGACTCCACTTAACAGACCGATCCAACATAGATAAAAATGATATGTTTTAAATAACATTGTATTTACCAAAATTTATGTATGGTCCCCCAAAAGTTTTTTACTGAATGTTTTCAGCCAAGTGTAAAAATGATAAGTATACTAACTGAACCAATCAAAACACATCATCACAATAGTTATACATTTATATATATATATAGTTCTATTACATAATACATATATTTAGTGTGTTTCATAGCTCACTGTTCTTATCAATTAATTTGCTCTTTTAAAATATTTTTAGGTATTATAATTTCTGTTCCACACTGCTCTCTTCTACTTGCA